>WAAD01003986.1:5133-47596 GCA_013389945.1 Fregata magnificens | reverse complement strand
GTGGTTAGATTCTTCTTTTCAAGTGGACGTCCTAATAAGTCTGAGCACAAAAGAGAACTCTGTTTGTTGCCAAGCATTAAATGTCTGTAGCAGGATCTGAAGGAGGAAGAGGAAAATGGGGAGGGGAAGGACTGTGATAAAGTAATCTCTCACTGGATGCAGCAGTTATTTCTCAAATGTTGCATTGCTTTTTATCTTAACTGTTCAGCAGTCACCAGAAGTACAAAGTTACACCATGAACAAATTCTGATGGGGATGAGAGCATAGAAAAAGCAGTAATATATCATCAGTTTCTTTTATGATTTGCTGCTAAAAAGGAATATGTCAGGAGCTGTATAAGCAAGAAGACATTGCTGTCAGCTCTGTAGCTGTTGCTCTCAGAAAAATCTTAGTGTGCACCAGAACAGATCAAAGCAAACCCATCCTTGTATTGGAATAAAAAGATGGGTTTGGAGCTTGCTAACTGATTTACCAGGATTACTAAGAGTTTCTGTGCCTGTTTTCTGTGAGGCTCTAAGGCACTGAGGGGAAAGGAATTGAAAGCTGAAGATGAGGTTGTCAGTGATTGCTGGGTGGGTGCAAGTGGAGCATAGAAACCAAGGAGAAGGTGAAAAGTGACATGGTGTTGCTACCAATGTGCGTGGAGCTAAACAGAGATTAGGGACCTAACTATGCAGGATCTCCTTCTCTCTGAAGAGAGATTAAGAACTCTTTATTATCCTATTCCCATCAGGCACAGCATGGTATGAAGATATGGTATGAAGATTATGGGCTTTCCTGATATGTGAGGAAATTTATATTCATTTCCTCAAGACAAAGACTTTGTGGCTAGTTTTTCATCAGAAGTAAATTGCAAAATACATATAAAGCTTTTTCTCCCTCATTCCTATTGGAAGATATCACAGATCTAGAATTTGCTTGAAATTATTCTGTCTTCTGTTTCCTCTGTAGACTTCAGTGAGAGTTTGCTTTTTTAATTGTTTAGGTCACAGCAGACACTTTCTGTTATGCCTCATATAGCAAGGGACTACTGTCTGAAAGAGGAGTGATTCTGAGAGAGAATTTGGAAGCCAAGATTTTTCCTATTTGGCATTCTTTGAGAACAAAAGGGCTGAATTTACAGTGAAAATTATTGTCTTCTGTATTTGTGCACTTTTAATTCTGATATTCCTAAATGTTGTTGCTTGGATGGGGGAAGATGGTCCTTAAACGAGAATCAGTAACAATATGTGTTAGCACACTGCTTATATGTGTAGTGTTATCTGAGTATTGACGACTGTGGTATTAGAATAGAACTTGACAGACCCTGTCCTATCTAATTCTGGACATTTCACTTCTCTTTTGTGACTCATTCTGTTACTCCCCTTTTGTCTTGTCTATTCAGACTATAACTTTTGTGGAGAAAGGGGATTATCTTTTATTATGATGATTGCACAGTGATGAAACTATCAGAAATCCATTTCTCCAGAGGGTTTTCTAGACAGTACTGTTATATGTGAAGTCATCTAGCATTCAGGTACAGTCTGGTTTTACTTCTTCAGTGCCTTTGGAGACAAAACCATTTTGTATCTATATGCAGATAATAGTCTTGAAAATTTTTTGGATCTCGTTATTAATTCCGTGGACATGAGTCTGCTATCTGTTGTGATCACGCTACAATATTAAAAATACAGACTGTTGTAGAGAGGGTTGGCAGCTGAGGCAGGCANTTAGTTGAAATGACAACCTGGTTGGAATGAAATAAGATTCAATGGCAATTTAAGATTAATCAAATGAGTGTGACATGCCCTCAAATGATAATAAGCTTTATGCAGATGTGCACTGTTTTCTCTGTTCCAGTGATCCCAAGTACACATAACCAGCTGAAATGTCTAAAATTTAGTATTAAAATTAGCTCTAGCTTCACCAGTTTGTTGTAACAAGAGGTTACTTTTGTCTGAAACTCAACAACTACTCAAAATTCCAGGGAAGAGTTGCTGTTTAGCTTAGGAATCTCCTTTCATTTTCTGTCTCTTCCAATTCTAAACTTGAAGTTCTCTGCGTGTGCACATGCTGCCACCTGACACAGGTTGAATGTCAGCACTGTGGCAGCTAGCTTCCTTTGAGGGACCTCTACTAATGATAGCTATTGATCCAGTGGTCAGCATAGCTCAAAGGCAAGATCAGCTTCAATGCTTTTTCCTTCTCCTGCCCTCTCATTTATAGTAAAGTTGCCCTCAGACACCACTTTCACGCTTGGGGATGAAACCTACTTATCAGAGAAGCACCCTGTGCATTCATTTATCAGATTTTACTGCTATATTATTGTTACAGGTTCGTAGCTAGAACTTTCACAAGAAGAAATCTTTAATGATGACATGAATTTAATTTTTTTTTTTTTAATTTTATTTTTTAATTTTATTTTTATTTAATGACATGAAACTATCCACAGGCATTGTTCATAACACTTCAGATGTGAACATCTCACCCATCAGTACAGTGTTGTGTAGAGCTAAGGTGCTTATGTGCTCATGTGGGGTAACTTCTATTAGCTGAAAGAAGTTTTAGAGTGTTATTACAAAATAATGACTGAGTAGTTATGCTGTATAGCCTCTCAGTATTTCTGTTGATTACCATATTATTAGTATATTAAAAATTTTTAACTTTAAAGATATTTTTCTAAAGGGAACTTACAAATAACTCAAATTTACATTTGGCTTTTAAGGAATCCAGTGTGATCCTAAGTAAACCAACAGGCTTTGCTTCTTCATTTTATGGAGCACATTAAAACTGAAGTAAAAATGACGCAAAGTATCTGTGGAATGCCTTGCCTCAAATTTTCATATCTGTATTTTGTGTGTGTATATATATGTATGTGTATATTATGTATTATGCATATATAAAGAAATGTGTACTTAATGGGTTTAAATAGTGACTGGACAAATTAATGGCAAAACTCACCCAAATCCACCATCAATTCAGGTACCCCTGTCCCTCAGTAGCAAATAAGTGGAGGCTCGAGAGTATCCCAGGAAAGAACACTACATGTTTTCATGCTGTTGGCTATGGTCAGAATACTGACAGGACTAGATGGACCTCTGCTGTAAGTGCTTTCCACCATTATTCTAGAAGGCCAAATATTACCCCTTCACCCAGTGGATGGAAATTAAGTCAAAACCGTGTAGTTTCAATGAACACCTACTCTTTCCTTATGAATGGGGAAACAGAAAATTCTACAACATATTGGAGTTTCAAGACATTTGCTTGTTTGGACTAGGGAAGAAAATCTGAGAAAATATAACTTCCTCCCCCAAACTGAAAGAAAACTTAGGAAATATGAAAATCTGAATCTAAGTCTACATTCATTTTTTCCACCACTAAAATAATCTTCATCATGGAGAGAAGTCTGCATGTGGTACTATGGAGACAGAATTCGTTACTTATATATAGTTAACTTGAGTAAGTAATTCAGAAACTAGTCATTGCTGACTGATTTTCATCTTGAATGCCCATTATGCAGTTTGAAATTTAAAAGATTCAAACCATATTTTTGCTGCTAAGTCCTGCTGAATAACAAATGTTGTATATAAAATCATTGTGCTAAATAATTTGCTGCAAAAAGACAAGAATATCCATCAAGCAGTAATAAAACGTAACCTGTTAATTTCAAAAGGTTCCCACACAGAACTGCCTGGAATGTCATGTAACATCTGTAAATGCTTGTGATGCCTGGGACCCTGTTCTTCTTGGCACAGACATGGACTTTGTCCTGAAAGAGCCTTTTTTATTTAAAATGTGACACAGAGAGATAAACCAAGGGAGAGAGAAGGGAGCTGACTGGTAATTTTGAACCATGGTCAAAGGCATGTCAAAATGCCTCATGGAGCCACACAGTGCCTTAACCAAGGATTAATTTATACTGAACCATAAACCAAAGATAAAATTGCTGTGAAATACTAATAAAATTTATTCCAAAGCTACTCTATCAAGCAAATCTTAAAAGAAGAAAACATTCCACAGCTGAAGACTGATTAAAGGGCTAAAATGGAATGGAAGAAATAAAATAATGAAAATCCAAAATAATCCAGAAAACAGAACTGTCAGTGCTAAGGATGCTAATAACCTTACTGCTAAGTCACCAGCTTGCAGATCCCTTATACTTCATAAGTTTTGCTTTCTGTGAAGATAATGCCATTGAAATAAATGGGATTGAGTCAAGGTGAGGGTGGGGTTAATAATCTGATCAAGAACAAGAAGAGATAAACCTCAGTTTAACTAAGATTCAAATGTATAAATATAGGGATTGACATTATGATGGCTAACACCAGAAAAGGGACTGTCTCCTTCTGGGACACTAGTAGACTCTGGCTGGAAATTATGGTCTAGCATTGAACCAGGTTGAAAAAAAAAAAAAAGTCCAAGTAATTGATCTGGAGGGGTAAAGCTTCATTTATTAAGGAAGCCCCAGTGTCCCCAATAAAAAAAAAAACTCAGTACTCAGTCCGCAACTCAGCTGTTGGCTGTGAAATGCAAGGAACAGATTCAGTGAATGGTTGTGATTGCCAGTATGTTTAAAATAGAGCAAGGAAAGGCACTGTAAAAAAAGCCCAAAGTAGCAGAGTTCGTAGTTTACTTTTGTCTAAAAAAGAAGAAAAGCTAAAGAGAAACTGAAATAAAAAGGCAGAAGTAACAGCAAAGTAGGTATCTCTGTAGTATTTAGTAATGCTGGGTGTATTTGTCCTGTAAGAACAGGAGCTAAAAACTCTCAAAACAGCAAATATGTATAAATAGCAATTCTTTAAGAAATTCCAGTACAGAGATATATCTTTAGTTGTTACCTTAAAGTCAAAGCTACTGTTGGTTACGTGATGTTATGAGCTACACATTCCCAACTGTAGCTTGAGCATCCATTTACATTCATGGGGTCAATAGCATCTCTGCCAGTTTGCCTTAGTAGACCAAATGAGAAATGCTAATAGATGATCTTAGCAAATGTTAACGTTACAAAATGCCTTGGCATACACAAAAATGTTTTTGTGCTTGACCCTATAATGTGGTCTGGATATGTATTGTACTAAAATAAAAAAAAAAAGCTACAGTTTGCTACAGCAAAGTGAACTGTGTTTGAAAACCACTAAAACTGACCCAAGACTTGACTCAATACACTGTGGTCTCAAAGGGAATATGTGTTGCCTGGTGAGCTGAAGCCAAAGCACTCATCCTTTAACTGTTGACCTTCTGAAATGCAGTATGATTATTCTCCAAAAGGTTAATTACTTTCAAAGAATGAAGTGGGGTTTTATTTTTTTTTTCTAACAGTTCTAAAAATGAGAACCTTAATAAAGAAGACAGACATGAGACCAGTCTCTCTGAACGGATGTGGGCACTCTGGCCCTGAAGCATCAGAGGGCTATACCTGGGGGCTGTGCGGGACAGTTTTTTGCTGGCAGAACAGAGATTGGCAAGTTCTGAGAGGCAATTGAGGAGAAGGAAGACCACCAGCAGAGCACTCTGTGTCAGGATATTATTCACTTTCATGCAGTAATCTGCTTCCTTGTCTTTGTCCCACATAAAAGGGTACTTGATTTTTCAGGAACCTATGTGGGACCAAAGGAATTTCTTTGACCTTTTTTGGAGGGATAGCTGACTTTGTTCACTCTTCCTCATGGAAACCAATAGGAAACTCTTGTTCTATTAAGTTCAGCTGCTACATATACTGACTTCTTAATTCACTTCATAGAAAAAAGACATTACTGGTGCGTGGTGACATCAGGAATTGAGTGATCTCTAGATCCTTTTTGTTCCTATGCACACTGTTAAAGAAGGAAGTATTGGGCCTAGCAGCCTCTTCAAATTCCTGTCTCCTTCCCTGTTCAAATCAGACATCAGGTGGTTTCACTGACCTCCCTAAAATAGACTGAGCAGAAGAAAACAGGCTCTGCTGCAGCCAGCTTGTGGAAAATCAATGAGCCTCCTTGGCGATGCAGTAAAAATAAGGAAAAACCAAACAAACAAAACCAACCCCAAAACCACCCTGTGACTTACTTTGAGTTTCACAGACTTTGCCCAGCTGGGCAGCCATATGGTAGAATTTGTAGTACCACTTTTGGGAAAGGCCGAAGCATTGTGACTGCTACTGAAGGAAAAACTTCCTCGTTGGGGGCATCCTCCACAGGTGCATATTCAGGACAGCAGCATTGAAGATCTTTTTTAAACAGGAATGTGGTTTGGTTGCGTGCCGTAAATGTCTTACACATTTCAAAATACCAGATTGAAAAGAAGGATCTAATGTGCCTAACTATTCAGGATGCATTTATTATGAAACCTATTTAGGCCAAAACTTAGTTTATATAAAACCTGGATTATATAAAACCTTTATTTAAAAATTCAAATGAAATAGTTCAATAAATGAAATAAATTCTACTAGTTAACAAAAACAATTGCCTGAACTATAAAACTTGCAATGTTTTGTTCTTAGCTAAACCATTTATTTACTTTATAGAGATTCAGAATTATAATGTCTTTTTCTTTTTTCTTTTTTCTTTTTTTTTAATGCATCACAAACCTGATGCAGAAGCACATGTAAAGGCTGGGGACAAAAGGTCTTGGCTGTGGAATGAACTTCCAGAGGAGATTAGGTGAACTGAAACTCTGACCATCTTTAAGAAAGGCTTTAAAACCTCTCCATCTGATAGTCTTTTCATCAAAACTAGAATGTCATTCACAACACCAAGCACTCACACTTCTTAAATAATCATAATTTGCTAAAATCTCAACAAGAGCAGAGCTTTTCCACAGCCTCAACAGACAGAAGGGCCAGAAATTCCACATGGTTTACCAGAGACTTCATTAGCGCTAATCTGTTTTATGTAGAAACATTCACATTCTCCAATGGCTGGTGGCAGTACAAACACTCAGATCAGAGGAAAAGGGGTTTTAATGCATTAAGAAGTTTTATTTTTTTTTATTGGCTTGCCTTTCAGTATAAATTCTGTAGGCTTTCACAAGTACTGATCACTTGCAGCGTAAGGGAGGCTGAAGCCTTGTGCTGGATGAAATAATTTTGAATTGTCTGACACATATAAAAAAGACAAGAATGTGATGACTTTTTTATAGAATTATTTTAAGCAGAATTACATTTTCTTAAATATTTTATACCAGGAAAGTGAAACTGAATATGAAAAACACTTGGCTTAGAGCCAAGTCCTTTCTCCAGGGTCATGGCTTTATAGCTAAACTTAATGTAGAATTATTTCATGGATGCTGGGAAAAAGAATCCTTCAACTTGCTGAACAGCAGCAAAATTATTCTTTACTTGTAACCTCAAGCCCCTGTTGCAGCTCTGCTGAAGGTAACATGCATTGGACCTGCTCTTACCTCCTGTTGTCCTCTCCTCCCCACCCCACCTCAGCACAAGATTTGATGCAAAGAAAGTTCAAAGGAGGATAATGAGGCAATTTTGCAGATGCTTAAGGGCACAGCTCCAAGTGTGGGCAGTAGCATGGAAAAAATGCGAAGGTGTTTATTTGAAAAGATATCAAATGGGTGGGATAGGCTGATCTAATGGATCAAGTCCAGTTGTCCTCTCAGCTGTGAACAGAGGAATTTGGAAGTGGTGATGGGTGGTATGCATCAGATGGTGTATCAGATAAAGATAGAAAAAAATGTTACATAATGACCTAATACCACATTTAAAATAATATGACCAAGCTTCTAACTGAGTTGTGTTTAGGAAGAAGAGAAGGTCCTATCTAGTTCCATTGAACTCTACAGCCAGTCCCTTAGCAGGGTAACAAGTAACTTCATATTCATTTAACAAATAACTCCATTAGAAGTGCAGCATAACCAAATCCAAAAATTAAAAATCTTGGGGCAGACCTCCAAAGAGCCATGAGATTAGCTGGTATGTGTGTATGTATGTGCATATATATATGAGAATATGAATTTATGTGCGTGATCTTCAAATGTTTAGATGTATTGGCTTATTTTGGTATGCCTTTTGATTTTTAATATCCCTGTCCAGCTCCAAAGTGTTGGTCTGATAAGGTTATCAGCTGTTTTGGTCTGCCTGATGTTGTGAGGCTTCCAAAGTTATAATTAACTCTGTGACTGTCCCAAACTGCAGATAATTGCAACAGAATTGACATCTGCATGTCCTCAGTCCTGGTGCCTGTCCTGAGAGGACTGAAGCTTCTCTTATTATGGGTGAACAATGTAGTTCCCATATCAGTTCCATCTCTAGATCCAGAAGTTCTTACATTCGCCTCTCCAGTATATTAATTTCTCTGTTTCAGTGTTGCTGCTTTTAGTTTCATCATTCTTTTTCCGTCAGGCCCTGGGCTTCTCCAATTCACAGAATCACAGAATGGTTGGGGTTGGAAGGGACCTCTGGAGATCATGTTGTCCTACCCCCCTGCTTGAGCAGGTACACCTAGAGCAGGGTGCACAGGACTGCGTCCAGGCGGGTTTTGAATATTGCCAGAGAAGGAGACTCCACAACCTCTCTGGGCAGCCTCTTCCAATGCTCTGTCACCCTCACAGTAAAGAAGTTTTTTCTCATGTTCAGATGGAACTTCCTGTGTTCCAGTTTGTGCCCATTGCCCCTTGTCCTGTCATTGGGCACCACTGAAAAGAGTCTGGCCCCATCCTCTTGACACCCACCCATTAGGTATTTGTAAGCATTGACAAGATCCCCCCTCAGTCTTCTCTTCTCCAGGCTGAACAAACCCAGGTCTCTCAGCCTCTCCTCATGAGACAAGTGCTCCAGTCCCCTGATCATCTTTGTGGCTCTCCGCGGGACTCGCTCCAGCAGTTCCCTGTCCTTCTTGAAGTGGGGAGCCCAGAACTGGACACAGTACTCCAGATGTGGCCTCACCAGGGCAGAGTAGAGGGGGAGGATAACCTCCCTCGACCTGCTGGCCACACTCCTTTTGATGCACCCCAGGATGCCGTTGGCCTTCTTGGCCACAAGGGCACAGTGCTGGCTCATGGTCAGCCTGCTGTCCACCAGCACTCCCAGGTCCTTCTCAGCAGAGCTACTTTCCAGCAGGTCAACCCCCAACCTGTACCAGTGCGTGGGGTTGTTCCTCCCCAGGTGCAGGACCTTACACTTGCTTTTGTTGAATTTCATTCAGTTCCCCTCGGCCCGAAAAGCCTTAAAGAAGTGGCTAGGATCTCCAACTTCTCCATAAAGCCTAGTGTTAGCGAGAGCAGGAGAAAGGACTTTTTTTCTCAACAGGAACCAGATAAAGGTGGGAAGAGAACCTTAAAATGCTGAGCTGCTTCTGCTGTCTTGTACAGTCTCCCCTCCAATGAGAAAAGCATCAGCCTCTGGGAGCTTGGTTTGGAGAGGGGAACTACACTAACCTTGTGCATCAGACCTGCTTCTCTGCTTGACTCGTCATAAATTCCCTTCCAGCCCTCCTGTCAGCATGGAAGTTTTTGCTAGGTTTGGAACTTTTCTTCTCATTGCTAGATTAGCTTGTCTCTACCTGAGCTTGCACGGGAATCGTTGTGGTGTTTTGGAGCCTTTATATGGTACGAGATCTGCTTGCTCAATGTGGGCTCTGTGTTAATGCCCAGTAAAACTTCTCAGTTTTAAAGGGAATGGTAGAGCTTTCAAAAAGGAGATGCATCTCAGGAGGAGTTTAAGATCTGTCTATGAGGCATCTTGTTATGATGACACTTTTCGGTGTACTAACTAGAGCAACCAAACACACACGTTAGAGCGAATAGGCAAAAAATGGCAGTCAGTCTGGATCACTGCATTTTTCCTGTATGTAATAACAACACAGTTACCACTGCAAAAACAGAATCATTTCCTTTTCTGATAAACAAAGCAGGCATAAGCAAAAGGAAAATCCTGAGGTGGCCCAACATGTGTAATGTTAGACTTGTACACAAAGTGTACTTCAGATGTACACCGCAGGGGTATAATGTGGTGTATTTAAGCAGCAAGCATTGTCACAAGAATGCCCACAGTAAAGAGCTTCAAGGATTCAAGAGATGCAATATGAAATTGGATGGATAGCTCAGTGGTTACACATATGGAATAAAAAGTGATTGTAAGTGGAGCTATTTCAATTTAGGTAAAGTATTAAATGGGGTCCCTGGGGATCAATACTTGAATTTGTACTGTTTCTAATCTATAAAAATGCCCTAGGTGAAAAACCTAACTGCAAACCCATACAATTTTCTGGTGAAATAAACATGGGAGAAGGTGGAGTACAGAACAGTCAATGAGCAAATGTAACTTTGAACTAGGTCAGCATATAGCAAACAGAATCTGTTAAAGAATATATAGCCAAGCAGATGGGATCTCAGAACTGGGTAAATCTGACAGGAATAGAACTGTACTTGGTTAAGAAATATTTAGAACAGAACACAAATGAATTGTGGTAGAAGGCAAGAAGGATCTGGTCACGTAGGTAGGCTGAAATGCTGGAGAATCTGACTCTGAAACGTATAGTGACAGAAAGTAATATTTCATCTCCAGCAAAGGAAAGCAGAAAAACTTGCAAAATCCAGTCACTTTTGGAAAAAGCAATTCCAAATTAAATTAAACATGAAACCTGATCCAGCTTACTCTGCACCCTGGAGAAAGCTAGGGAAGTTTGAGTTGAGTGCTGGCAAAATCTACTGCCGACCAATTTAGAAGCCTCCAGTGATCTATCCCGAAAACCTGAGCCAGAATCAGCCGTATTCCACAATGCCTTCTAACAAACCCTAGCAAGGGGACTTGGAAGAAACAAAAGGAAGTGTCAGAATTTTTACCCAACATTTAGAAGTATTACATAAACCAGTTTTCCTTATGGATTATTCACCCTACCCCAATTTGCTTATGTGCTTTGCTAAGTTAATGCTTTTCCTATTTGTTATTTTTCTTATATATTGATTTATATTTCTGTCATTTTGCTTTGCCTTAGTTGTAGCTCTGCCAAAAATTGCCTAGAGTTTCCAGTCATGCTTTTCTGTTGTTTTTCCCCATTTTAAAAGATAATCTAAATAAACCTAAGTATCTTTTATATGATCAAACTTCTGTGTTTTCAGATATAACTGGGTATTGACTGGAATTCACATATGAGTATGAAAAAATGGTCGTGTCTTTTTGTTGTTACGCATGGATATAAGCTTTTTTTTCATACGTTACTTATTATGACAACCTCTCACCTCATACATGAAAAATATTTGAAATACATTATATTCCTTCCCTTCTACAAGTATTTCTTGTTCAGCAGGTGGTAAAAATGTCCCCTTTTTACATACCTGCTCCTTGCTATGTAACTTAGCTGTAAATAAAGTATGATCTCAATCTCTCTATCTCTTTTATTTCTTCTATTTTTAAAACAATGCACAGTGCGTGTACTCTCTCTGTTATCTGTTTCTCTCTTGTATGCACAGAACAATGTGTCTCTTGGGCTCCTCTTTTGGCTTCTGTCATAAGGTAGGAGCAACATTTCTACAGGCGATAAAATTAGCTATATTTTTTCTGGGGTGAACTTTGTCCCCAGAAGATTGATTCAGACTCTTCTTTAATCATTTTGGCCTATCTGCTTGATGAGACTGAATGTAGGATGAGTTTTTAACATGATAACAATTACTTATTTTTCACTGGTGTTATTGCAGTTTCTTTCTCACCCATATGCTTAGTTCCCTCCCCGGAGGGAACAGTCATTCCTGTAAGTTGCATTTTTCACCCATTTACATTCTATTACCTGTTCCTAACTACTCCCTGGTGCATGGGCTGGGCTGATGTACAAGAAAGGAATGTCCTGCTTGATTAAAATCAAGTTATAGACTATTCACCTGTATTGGAGCAGTGAGCTGGCAGAGGTGATGTTTTCTTGTCAGCAGCCCATGTTGCTGGAGCTTGCAAACTACTGTAAAGTGATAAAATCCATTTCATTTATTTCGTTTCATTTCTTACCTCTTTCTGTTGGTGCAGCTTACATTAATTGCCATAATGGGTACGAAATTTGAAACTCCCCCCTAAGCTTTTTCATGACATCTTTCTTCTGTTGTGTATCCTTAATTGTGACTTCAGTGTCAGAGAATTGCTTACCTTTCATAATCCCATAATCTTCATTATGTATTGGACAACTATGGTTGTGTTGTAAATTCTAATTGCATAGTTCAGGGTTAATTCTGCATTTTCCAGTGAACGCTCAATTTTTCTTCCAGATCTCAATTACAATCTTATCTCATATCTGGTCCTAGTTAGACTTGCAAAATTGGCTTAGACTGATCACAACCCCCTCTGTAATTTCACATTCGTCTGTGCCCTGATTAAAAGCACATACTTCATGTGTTTCATTTTTACAAGGAATGCAGTGCTCCTCAAATTTCTGGTATGGTTTCATAGTTAGACTTCTAGGTCTAAGATAGCTGAAAACTATTAAACATTTGTGCTCTGAATCAGCCAGCGCTATGTGAAAAATCAGACCACCTCCTGTGTATCTTCTTATTTTTTGGCTCCTATTTGCGGCAAATACATCTGAAGTGCTGTGTGAACTTCCTTACGCTTTTCCTTTTTGTAGGTATTTCCAGCTCTCATCATACTTTTAGTTACTTCATTCTTCCACTGTGTGCGTAATTTAGAAAACAAAAATGTCATTATTGCATCAGTTGCTAGCCTGAAATCAGAGTCAAGTTTCTGGACATAGTGCAGGGTATCACAGCAGTTTGAGCAGATCTAACTGCAAGAAGTTGCCACCTTCAGAGAAGTTTTTGTCCTTATCACTGATGCTGGGCTGTACAGTCCTGCAGCCATCCTGCTGCATTGCCCAGTCAGCCAGACCTGCTTGCCAGTCTGACTGAAAGATAAATATGAAGTTTACATTTTCCTGTTAGATGAGTGAGATTGTCTGTGTGAATAGGCAGAAGGAAGAGGCGGCAACATGCTTCTGGGGAGGAACAAGGGGGATACAACTGCACCTTTCTGCACTGGTTTGCAGTTAGATAGTTTAGACTAACCTTGAAATCACACCTACAGACCTGCATCATCCAGTGTTTCGGTTACAGCTACTTCTGTGTTACACAGCATGGGATTGTAGGTACAACACACTTCCTCACTGACTGCCATTTGTCTGGCTATGCCTCGCATTGCAGCATCACCTCTTCATTGAATAACTCTGGACTGTTACAAGCATAAGCATGGTTAACGTTGGCAAATTCCTGAGAAGCTTTAGTTTTCTTGGGTTTGAGCTCTATTGGGTTTGCGTGGCAAGGTTTTGGTAGTGGGGGGGCTACAGGGGTGGCTTCTGTGAGAAGCTGCTAGAACCTTCCCCCATGTCCAATAGAGCCAATGCCAGCCAGCTCCAAGACAGACCCGCCGCTAGCCAAGGCTGAGCCCATCAGTGACGGTGGTAGCACCTCTGGGATAACATATTTAAGAAGGGAGAACAAAAAAAACCCCTATGCAATTGCAGCTGGAGAGGGGAGTGAGAATATGTGAGAGGAACAACTCTGCAGACACCAAGGTCAGTGAAGAAGGAGGGGGAAGAGGTGCTCCAGGTGCCGGAGCAGAGATTCCCCTGCAGCCCATGGTGAAGACCATGGTGAGGCAGGCTGTCCCCCTGCAGCCCATGGAGGTCCATGGTGGAGTAGATATCCACCTGCAGCCCGTGGAGGACCCCACGCCAGAGCAGGTGGATGCCCGAAGGAGGCTGTGACCCCGTGGGAAGCCTGAGCTGGAGCAGGCTCCTGGCAGGACCTGTGGACCCGTGGAGAGAGGAGCCCACCCTGGAGCAGGTTTTCTGGCAGGACTTGTGACCCCATGGGGGACCCATGCTGGAGCAGTCTGTTCCTGAAGGACTGCACCCCGTGGAAGGGACCCACGCTGGAGCAGTTCGTGAAGAACTGTAGCCCATGGGAAGGACCCATGTTGGAGAAGTTCATGGAGGACTGTCTCTCATGAGAGGGACCCCACACTGGAGCAGGGAAAGAGCATGAGGAGTCCTCCCGCTGAGAAGGAAGGAGTGGCAGAGACAATGTGTGATGAACTGACTGCAACCCCCATTCCCTGTCCCCCTGTGCCGCTTGGGAGTGACATTAAGCCCAGGAAGAAGGGAGGGGTGGAGGGAGGGTGTTTTAAGACTTGGTTTTATTTCTCATTACCCTACTCTCATTGGATTGTTAATAAATTAAGTTAATTTCCCCAAGTCAAGTCTGTTTTGCCCGTCACAGTAACTGCTGAGTGATCTCTCCCGGTCCTTATCTCGACCCACAAGCTTTTTGTTATATTTTCTCTCCCCTGTCCTGCTGAGGAGAGGGACTGATAGAGCAGCTTTGGTGGGCACCTGGTGTCCAGCCAGGGTCAACCCATCACATGAACTCTTTTTTTCTGTTGGGTTTTTTTTTCTTTTTTAAAGTCTGGACAGTATTTTTATACTGATACTTAATCAAGTAGAAAAATGGCCTCCACACTGAGAGTAGGGCAAATTATTATTACCTGTATTACCTCTTAAGTTTGAGATATATATCTGGTAGGGCATATTTAGAAGTGAAAAACTCATAGAAAAACAAAATCTTCCCTTTTCTTGTCCCTGATCCTTACAGCACAGCTGAAGATATACATGATCCAATACTGAGGTGATGTTTTCCAGAGTAAAGAAAACTAAATTAAAAAGCAACCTCTTTTCTTCTAACATTCACATTTCTACTGAAACATGGCTGAATTTATCCATGAAATGCACGGGTTAAAGAGTTCCAGTGGTTCTGAATACCCTTCTGAATTTTAAAAAGCAACTTTTTACTGTTCTTATCATTAAATTAAATGCAAGTCATAGAAAAAAAACAAGAGCAAACTTGGTGTGTTTAGATGGGCATTTGAACTGAAGCAAGGAAAAGCAGAACAAGTAATGAAAAATGGTTTTGTTCTGAACCACTTTTAAAATCTACTATGAAATATATCCCTTTCAGGATTCTGAATCCTTTTCTTCTTAATCTTAAATAGCAGATCTCTGAACTTAGTTGATACCCAGGGCATGGTGGGAGGAGCTGTGATCTGCAGTCACAGTCACAGCTGGGAAAAGCAGCATTTCTCATGAGACCTCTTTGAACACAGCACCCCATCTGCTTCATAATGTTGCAGGCTATTTCTATGGCCACATGTGAGACACAGCTGGTTGGAGGCCTAAGTGGTATTGTCTGGCGTAGGGGGTTCCTGGAGCTGGAGAGAGAAGCCTCTGTGTTGAACTGTGAATGCAGAAGTTGCCAGCGTCACAGCAGGGGACAACGAGACAGGGTCTGGTGGAGAAATCCTCCTGCACAGAAACTTAACAGGCAACGTTCAAGGGGGCTTTCTAACCAGTTAATCAGTGGAATTCTAGAACAGCCTCCCAGTAGGACTAGTGGGACAAGAAACCTAATTGGTTTCAACATCAAGTTTTATAAATTTATGAAAGTGAGTATACACTGTTATATAGAAGCAGGGAATAGGACTCAGTGATTGAAGATGTTCCCGCTAGACTTAAATTCTAAAGCAAATAAGAAAGACATTTTCTCAATTGAAATATACAGGTGGAATGGGGAGAAGGCAAGAAAGTCAACCCCAGAAACCTTCAGTACATCTGAACAGGCTTCCTCATAGAAACCTTAAATGAAGTTTAACTCTGGAACATAAAAATGCTTATTCTGTATTGATTATTTCAGTACTCATGGATACATCATTAACTGCTACAGAATGCTCTATCCTGTCATCTTGAATCTATCATGTCTGCCTAGGACCTAGAAATGTAATCCACAAACTGCTGGATTAGCCAGCCGCTTTTATTTTACCAGTAGCCAGCTGCTGTAATGTAAATGGTACACCAGTCTGGCCATTGCAAATTTGAGGGGAGCATAAAATAATCTAAACTGTATATAGAAGAAAAAACTCCATGGTGAATAGTCAGTTTTCATGTTTAGTTAAAAAGCTTCTGATTTATGTGAGGCTGCTACAGAATTTTTAGCTCACTGCACTAGAACTACATAAAAAATCAGGCAATTCAGATAGAATTGGTATTTTATTGGTGTGGGTTTTAGGCCTTGACTATTAAATCTGGCTTCTCTCCTGTGAACAAACAGAGAATTTCTTGTATTGGTTTTTGCCCTCTGGTGAGAAAATCTACAAGTAAGCCTTAAGTTTTTACTAAAAGGAGTGAAAGGGAGGAAGGGAAACTCAACAGATACAGTTTGGACCATGCTGAAGTCAGAACTTGATTAGAAATAGGCCAAATGTTCATCCTTAATTAAATGTACAGTAGAAACATTCTGAAATATGCATATTAAAACTTAAAGTTATTTTAAACCAACTTCAAACGTCATTTCAATTTGGCCAAATACAGTTTAAGCTTTGTTTTAAAAAATACTGCTTTACCATGAGCATGTCTCAGAACAATCTTTTATATTAAATGCAGAAAGCTTCTAAAAACGCTCTGATAGCAAGACTGTGAAGTGCAAGTTTACATGCAGTGTTGAAGATATTCATTAAAATTGTAATTAGACTCACGATTAAATTCAGCCGCAGTAGAAACTTTGTGTGTAAGTGTTGCTACAGGAAGAAACCTCCAGTCTGAAAATTAGTTCAGCAGTCTGAGCTATTTTAATTATGCAGAGTTGATTATCATTGGAGAAAGAAACCTTTATTACCGCACCAGAATGCTGATTCCTTCCACCCCCCAGCACACTGCCTGTTTTTCTGGGCTACAGTGTGGTGTGTTTTGATAGCCTAACGATGTTCTGTGTAAATAATAGGAAAGTTAATCTGAGTAAGTTCAGGATCCTACTATTAACACTTTATTAGATGACCACTCAGATGGTCATTTAATGTAGCACCTATCTTGCTTATCATGTTGCAGTGGTAGGTAGCCTCTAGTTGCATACAGAAACCTGGATTTGTAGTGAGATGTTTTTCAATCTGCAGAATTTTACAAAGCTACATTCCAAGGCAACATCTTGTTTCCATTTTTGCAAACCCAAAGCTAGTGACAGAGATGCTGATGGATGGCTCTAACTGTCTAAAATGTCACAAATATACCTAAATTTGGCAAATCTGAGTATAGCAGAAGGAAATGTCCCTCCCCCTATTCATGTCTAATTTGATTATTGACAGAGTCCCCTATCTTAGCAGCAGATTTTATACATCAGTTGAGAAGAGCTTGATTCTCCGAAACGGAACTTGACTACTTCAAGTGAAAAAGCAGAGGGTACAGCACACACTCTCCTTGCCAACCCCTTCACGCACATGTCCTAGTATGGTGTGGAGGTGATGAGTAGCTGTGCAAAGATTTTTGGGCATGGTAATCTGACTGCAGCACTCTGCCTTGCTCCCTGGGAGACTTGCTTAGACTGCAGTGGCCAGAGAGGCAAGGTAGTTGTTGCTCTGGTCTGAAAGGGTTCTTCTGTCCATCTCCTAATTTTCATCCATCGTCCTGGAATTTAATTTCCAAGCTTCACACACAGATTAGTCATTGCTATTTTGTTTTCAGGCATGCGAGTTTTAACAGTACCTTTGGGATTCCTTTATTTCTGGGGGTTTTTTTGCTTCATGTCTGCTGCTTTTCAGAAGCATGTACCTTCCCCGAATGTGGCAGCTTTCTCTGAGCTGGTCCTTCTTTGTATGTGTATCTGTGAATCTGTGAGTCTTGGAGATGTCTAAATATTAAAACATAAGCCATGTAAGATATGAACTATTATTTCTTTCATTTGTCGTAAAGAAATGGATATGTCAAAATAAATTGACGGATTTAGCCAGATTTACAAACTTACAGCCCAACTACCTATTTAGGTACTCTGATGTGATAAATTATACTTTTCTCCTATTCTCTATATATTAGTGCTTAGAAATATATATTTTTATTTGGAAGTAAAACCTTTAATGTGGAATTAGGTTAATACATGCAGGTGGCTAATTCACGTGGAAAGGCATGACCAGACGAAAGTAAGACTAGGCAATTCATAGAAAGGTGTGGCAAGCTTGTTCTGTGGCGTAATGCAAACCTGCAGTTCTTCATCCACTTGCTATTGTTGCTGTTGCTAAAAATAGAGAAAATCCTCAGCTAAGACTTCAGACCAAATAGATCTCACACTGTTGTCACCGGTCACCCAGCTATCATAAAACCACAATATACTACCCTTCTTTTTTCTTAAAGAATGAACTGCTTTTTGTATCTGCCCTAAAATGTATGATTTTTTTGATGCACAAATTTAAGATTAATCCCTGACTTCTGTAGGTATTGCTGCTCGGCTATTTTTTGTAATTATAATTATTTTCAATACTGCACTGTAATAGGTGCTATCCACATATCGCTGATGGCCCTGGCCTGTTGTTAATGATGTTCCACATTATCCTTTTATGGGGAGGAGAACAGACCTACAACTCTGTAATCTGACTGAATTCTGTGCTGCTGGCAAAGGATAAGGAAGTTCCTGGTACAGAACCAGCCTGGGTAAATATCTGGGATTTTGAAGCCTAGATAGTGACATGAATGGTTTTTGGCGATAGTTGAATAGTGATTTTACTTGGTTTTCCGTTGGTAATAATGTTGCCAGGAAGTACTCTGGAGCAACCCTATCTCTACGTTAACTAAGGTTGGTTCGTTTATTTGTTAGGTTTTTTAACAGTCATAACCCTATCATAGGTACCCAAGGGTACAAGAGTAGTGTGTCCTCTCTGACACTGGGAAGTCTCTGTTTATGTCCACTTGTGCTCCACAGGAAAGCAGAGGTTACGTGTCCTCTTGTTAATTTGGTCAAGTGTAAACATCCAGTGCAGGCAAACATAGTTCTTAATCTTTGCTTGCAGTTTTTTGCAGGGTGTATTGTACCTGCTAGGTAGTTTCCAATTAAGTAAGACAGGCATGGGACTGTCCAATGGATATTCCATAAAATCCTCTGATGTCCCTTTACTGGGAGGATGGGGGAAAGCTGGAGGAGAAAGACAGAAGGCAGTAGCAGTGCACATCTCATTCTGGGCCTTGAAGTGCTTTCTGAAAGGTTTTCAGACTTGTGATATCACTGGATATTATTTCTACAGACATCTTAGTAGTTCCTTTTTTGTGTTTTTTACCTGAGTAAGTTTTACTTTTATACAGTACAAAGTACATGCTACTGGTGAGTTTTTTAATTGATTTACAGAATATATTTTTTCTTTCATGTTATTTTCTATCTTGCTGTCTGTATTAGAGAACTCAGGGGTAATCATATATTTGTTGTGCTTCTGCTGGTTGCCAATTGTTGCTGTTATATCTTTTTATTACAATGGAGGCTCTTAGTCATATGTCATCTCCTCAATGTGTTTTTTCAAATATGTAAGTTTTTTCCTTTATTCTGGCAAATAAACAATCCTCTGTGTTTGTAATAATATATATATCTTTCTCCATTGAAATACTCAATGCAGCAAAAGTATGAGTTTTAAGAAATATTAGTATAACATGATAAATATGAACCATACCAGGTTTGACAGTAACACAAGTGAAGATATTCTTTAGTCTGTCTCTTTGTCTTCTTAAATAGCTCTCTGCAGATCATGGTGGATGGATTGACATGAAAGTAATTTAAATAGCCATTTTTATTACTGATTTAAAGCTTGAAGCAGGAAAAACTTGTTTTAACTAATAGAATTTTAAGAGGCTTTTTTTCCCACCACTTCTCTGCTGCTTTCTGAAAGAAGAGTTAATTTGCGTCAGTTGATAGCCAATGAATTTGTATTTTGAAAGTTGAAGTTGCCATTGAGTCTTGATTTGCTGCAAAATATTGTCTTTACAATAAAATAAACGCTTGCTGGTTACCCCTATATACGTTATTTAGGGTATTCATAAAGAAAGAAGCATATATTCAGATTATTATCTGAAGTAAATTCAAGCATTGAATGTTTTACTATTCTAGTGGTTTATATTTTGAACACCTTTTGGAGGCGATTGAAGTTCAGTTAATAGATATAAAATGGTACTGTGAATTTAAAAAATCAGTTAATTTAAACATGTTGAATGTATAAGTAAGTAAGTTTATCAAAATATATTTCACATAAAAAATACAATTATTTAACAAAATGAGTATTTTCTGCAACAAAGGAACTGATGTAATACCTTCTGGGGACTGAGTCTGCCAGGATTTAGAAATAGTAGATCTCACTCACTAATGCCTAGTTCTAGCCCTAATCTTGGAGGTGGAAAATAAGTTTATATTTTTTCAGGTTGCTGTTTTTCATTATCTAATCACTGATTTGGCTAGTTGAATAAGTAGAATTGAAGAGAATATCCCCTCTCCCTGGTCTTCAGAGGCTACTGCAATACATTCTGATTGAAAAACAAACTGTAGTATTAAGGTTTTAATGAGACACTTTAACCCTGCTCTTGGGCCTTTCACAAAGATTGTCATAACTTGAAATTTAGTTTTAAATAGGTTTATTTTTAAAATTAAAACATTATTTATTTTTAAAACATGATTTTCACACAAACTGCTTAAATTTAGCTTAATTACTCCTATTAGATATTAATTTGGTTTAATTTTTTTAGCTGTCCCTATATAGACAAGGACAGTACTGGTATTTACTGGAGTTGTTGATAAATTAACACAAAGAGCTAATAGAAATATCATGTGAAAAACATTCCTACCAGGGTCTTAACTCCAACAGGGAAAAGTGATCCAAAATCAGTGCCATGGGCATCTTTTGTTTTCTGTCATTTTATCTGGATTGTGCTTTTTTCTGTCAAGATGCTGAGGGACATGCACTTGTACTGAAAAGAGCAGGAGATTTAAAATGTGCACACAGTCTTCATTCTCTAAACTGTGTTCTGCGAACTGGGGAGTGTTTTCTGTCCCCATCTGTGTCAGGAGGATGTGGGGCATTTACCACACTGAAAAACTGAGTCCTTGGCTTTCAGCTTGTACGTGTAGTGGAATAAGTACATATACCTTTACAAATATAAATGATGTGTTTCTTGCTCAAAGATCCTTCCAGCTTGGGTGAATCATGATTAAGTGAAAATGTGGCTTGAACCATCTGTTGGCAACAGTTCTGAATTGGCACATTGGGCAAAAATGCCCTGCAGCGAGGAAACGGTGGTGAGTGATAGGGTTAAGGGGTAACAGGCCGAAAGTTACTTCCTCATCAAATTGGTGAAGTACGATTTCTGGGCACAGTTGTGAAGTCAGTGAGAGAACTTTCACTCAAATCACCATGTTTTAAAAAGGCACGTTGTAAAAATTCATTTTTCAGGTTGAGCATCTTTTTGTTGCTGAACAGAAAAATCTTGACTAGGTGTTATGGAAGGAGGAAAAAAGGCATCTAGGATTAAGGCCTCACAGCTGTTTGACAGTATATATTAAAAGATCCCTTTGCCTTTTTAATTTTTGATTTTCCTTTCAAGTTTCTCTTGGTATCTCAGTGGAATTGGGGGAAAAATTATTAACACAATACTACAGCTTGCAGTTGCAAGGGAACTGTGTTTGCGCACTAGACAGGTAGGCTAAAAATGGCTTAAGGGAGTAGCAAATATTTTTGGTATGTGTTTTAAGTGCTTGAGAGTGAAGATGTCTGAAAAGCATCAGGGGAAATAATGAAGCAGCCGAACCTGTCTGAATATTTATTTTTCCTCAGTCATGTTTATATACTAGCTAGTCCATTTATTTATTTATTTTTAAACTACCTCATAACTGCATACCCAAAATAATCTCCTGGGTTGCTTCCCTTGCATTTTTTCCCTTGTGAGCAGAATTTTACTTCTTTTCCTCATGTTATAAAGTGTGCTGTCTGACATGAAACCTGTGTAATTTTGTTTTCCTAGACCAAGAGCTGGCTTTGAGGTGCCAGGGTAGAAATTTAACTCTCTATAGCATGATGGCACATTGCTGTGAAGAACATGATTTAGGAATGGGGATCTCCCATACGGAGAACAGCAGAGACTGTTCCAGCGCACGGTTGCTGGCTGCGATAGCAGATTGGCTTCGCAGAGGTACTGCAGGCTGGCACCAAAGGGTGCTGAGAAGAGGGCTCTTTCCCACGTTCCTTGCTGAATACCTCCCTGCCAAGCTCATGGGGGGCAAAGACTGGAGGGTTATCTGTGCAAAGGAATAGAGATTACCTCTAAAATGTATTTCTCGTATATGTTAAGCTGCTAGTGTAAACAAGGTAGTGGTGTAAATTTTATGTGTTAGCTAAGGAGAAGAAATACCAGGAGCAAACAATAACTTGCTGTCAGAACGTTAGCTCAGGCTAGGCAGTAGGATTAAAAAAACCTCCACCCACCCAGCCCCTGCCCTAATGTTAGTGGACACGAGCATCTGCAGATCACCAAGATTAAATTTAAGTGATGCTAGACATGGTATTGCCTGTCTGACTCTCTTCAATTTAAGAGGAGGAGAAAGAGACGCTGTAAATGATGGCAGAAGAGAGTCTAGTTCTCCAAACCAACGTCTCTCAATATCTCATGAGAGACTCACGTGCCAATTCAGCTGTCTCATCTGACACTTCTTTTCTTTGCTTCAATTACTTACTACTATTATTTCATGTGCCAGTGTTCCTATCTTCACTGACAACCCTGCACTTACTACCTATTTGTGTTAGACACCTGTTGTCTCTCAAGTGTCCCATAATACTTCATACTCTACCTCAGGTCCTGATGGAAACCAGTCACCTAAAGGAAAAAAGACACACAAGCTGTGTGCCTTCCTAGCTAAGATTGATCTCGCTGAAGAAAAAAAATTTAAAAAAAGTCTGGAGCCAATAGACTCCCACTAACACTTACGGGAACGCTTAACTTGCTGCAAATATTATTTGACATTTCTTCACCTGTGTTGAAGGGGCAGTGACAACTTGACTGATAGATGGAAGGGCCTCATGGCTCTCTGGCTGTCATTGGTTCTTCTCTATTTACAGCCCAAGCGCTGCTTTGCTACCCTCTGAGATGAACTCTCAGAGAAATCAGATTAAGAAATTACTGTAGATCTGTAAGCATGTGTACATTGTTAGCGAATATTCTTTCTGTGTGTATGTATAAATGGAAGCATGTTGCTGTGGAAAAAAGGTGGTGTTAGAAAGGGAAATAACATTTGCTGCTCAAGAATCCTGCATGTAGGGCAAAATGTACCTTGTTCTTCTGGAGCTGTTTGCAAACAAAATTTGTTCCTTTTTAAAATGAAATGTGGAAAACAAAGTCTTCTTGCTATCAAGAACTTCCCCTGCACTTGCTTCTTTGCCAGCTCTCCAAATACACAGGTATCTTTTCTGGCTAAGAATTTAATGATTCATGTGCTTGCTGGATGAGTGACCAAAAGGATTGCTTCAGTGCTGAAACAACGATTTTGCAGTGGGCAGATTATTGTTGCAAGGCTGCCTCTGCACACTGTAAAGCCAAATTAATAGAAGCAAGTAAAACAGCACTTGTAGACAATCAGTGTAATGTAATGAACCTTTTGAAGTTTTACCATCCTCTTTCCCTATAATTCAGTTAGTTTCAGAAGACTGGAAAGAATAGACAGGTTTTATTTGGGTGCTTTCATAGTCAAGGTGTCACAAAGCAGTTTTGGAAGGAGAAAAGAAAAATAAGCAAGAAAGGACTGAGTTCTAGCATTGCAATAGGAGATACAGTCAAAATCCTATGTTTGTTGATTGATGTGATTGTGAAGGCAGCTCAACTTTCCACCTTCTCAAAAAAACAATTTTCAGAAGAAATAAATATGACAATATAAGACTTTTTAAAGGCTAGAATTTCTCTACTTCCCATTCAGATGATTGCTTAAAAAGAATTCACCAGTTTGATTAGAAGCATTGTTACCACATAGTCTATGACCTTTGTCAACTTGTGAAAAGACGATTTAATAGAATATTGCCATTTTAACCCCTTAAATGCACTGTTCCTTTCAAAACAACTTACACTTGCACAGATTCTCTGAATTTATGCAACTGTGGAGAAAAAGATAAAATGGAAACATAATTATGAGCTGTTTAAGGAGAAACAGTTCACTGAACTGTGCTACCACCACTGGAACTAATACTTGAACCTTTCTGTTGCTGGCAATCTCCAAGATTTTATTAGCTCTGAAAATCTTCAGTTACACCTTCTCCTGCAAGCACAGAAATCAGACAGAGGAGCGAGACTGCCTCAGAAGGAGGAGCTGTTTATGTAGTCAAATTCCAGAAAGTAGCCTGACAGCCTCTGACATGATGGATGTCACAAGTGTCCTCAATAAGTGGATTCATAGTGATGTTGGGCCATTGTAAAGTGCATATAATTGTTGCAGTTGTGCTGAGGAGAAAGGTGCACTTGAGATTTCTTTTTTTTGTATGTTTCATTTTGGGGATGTCAGTGAAGTATACTGCCTTGTGAAGGAGGAAGGAGTGAATTACAAGATCGTATATGGCTAAAATATTTGTTTTCATTGCCTGAGCTTGCAGCCTAAGTCCTTTCCAAAGTGCTTTTGAAGATGTTTTTCAGCATGCCCAACAAAAACCATACCTCATTAGTAGTCACTAGATGAAGCTGCACTTTCTAGTAAATGGGCTAGCTGGGCAAAAGCATTTCATGCCAGAGCCCATTTCAATAAACTTCAGTAGAACAACATAGTGAAGGAATGACTAGGCCAGGAAATTTCTGTATTGCTGAAACATGAGAGAAACATTACAATTGCTCTGTACTCCACTGAACAGGATACAGTTTCACTTCAGCCAAATTCCTGAGTGAATGTTCGTGGTCTTTCTACTGAATAGGGCAAAGTTCTGTTGAGCCATTCAAGATTTACATATTTTATTAATTCTTTATGTATCAATAGGAGTAGCGCTGACAATTATGGTGAAGTCCTCAAAATTTGAGGCATGGGGGGACCATGTGGAATTCATGTATTTTATCAGCTTTACAACACAGCTGGTAAGGAGTTAGTCTTGATGATTCCTTAATACAAGGGGGGAAATAATAATAATGAAGAAGAATGCAAATGCACAGTTAATGGAGGAGGACTTAGATGATGATCTCATGATTTTTGTCAGCTGTTGTGGAGGATGAAAGCTAAGGTAGCCTTCTGCTGGGGACTCTTGGGCTTTACTTCCAAATTCTTCTATAATACCCACAGACTTTGGTCAACAAGGGTAAATCAGGAGAAATTAGACATGTTCCTGGGCTTCAGCAGCCTTCTGTGTCACCACTTCTAGCAGTGAACAAATGCTAAAAGGAGTGCATATGATACTCTTCACTTTGCATATTATGGACAGTTCTCACAGAGAAGACATATTAGTCACACTAGGCCAAACTGCTGCCAACAGAGTAAGAGTAATTTCAATACAGTTTGCCAGTAAATAGCTAGAAAATGTGATGGAATGAGAGCCAGACCTGACCAGTTACCTACATATTACTACACCAGTTTTAGAACTTGTGCAAAACGTCAAGCACTGATTGATATTCATGAAAAAACACTGAAGAAAGTCCTTCAGCAGAAGACCTTTTTTGTGCCAACGATGCCAGTAATGTCTCCACCCTCATTTCTGAACAGACATGAAGACCTGGGATTTGGCAACATTCTTGTTTTGCAGTAAATATTCAAATAGCACCGAATGAGTTAGTGATGTTTCCAGCAATATATGTACTCTTGTCCTTTGATTCCTTGATGCCATATGTCTGTGCTTCCACACCTTCTTCAGCTATTCTCTGCCCTGGATGAAGCGTGAACCTCTGGCTGATGTAGGCTGGTGTTTGGCCAGCTGCGCTGGGGCTGTTCTTTCCCTTAGACTCCTCCTCACCCAGTGGTTACTCTTCTGAAGAAACCATTGCTTTTGAGCTGTGCAAACTGGTGCACAGTCCTCACCAAAAACATGGGCTAAGATTTTTTAAGACTGTTAGGAGGAAATGGTGTTATGGTATTTAATTTGCTCCCTTTTTAGCCACCTAACACTGGGATGCTCTGCAAATGATTCCTGCAAAAGCTAGGATCACCACTCTTGCAGTTACAGCAACTTCCCTGCATTGCCTTGCAAGTACAGTGCTGCCTGCAATCACTGCCTGGTGCAATGTTTTTCCTGACAGATCTCTTTCTTTGGCTATCTTCACACAACTCCTCCATCACAGCTTGCAAAGGGACCCTAAGGAAGTAATTCCTTCTCTGGGGAAATCTCTTCTAGGGCTTTTATGTCACTCCATTACCCTTATGTGTATATGGACCTCACCAGTAGAAAGAAATTTTTCCCTTGAAGATTTGTCGTTGTCCTAGATAAGATTAAAATTTCCGCTCTTATAATCCCAGCAGAAAATAGGCAGGAACAATACTAGTTTAGGATGTTGCCAGATGTCCTGTTTTTCAGCTTCATTGCTCCAAACCAAAAGTACAAGACTAGAGTAAACTGTAGCTCTTAACTATCAACATGTTGTTTAACTATTTAGGGAAGATTCAGGGACTGGCAGATAGGAAGTGGTTTGTTACAACTTACAAACTAGCCATGAAGAGGCATGGTATGAAGAACCCCCAGTGTTATTTTCTGACAAGAACCACATTTTAAAAATCAGACTAGAAACTCTTTCAGAGCTGATTTTGAATTATTCTGTGAAGAACTCGCCTTCCTAGAGTTGCTTAATTCATGACTTAAAGATCTCCAAATATGTAAAACTACCCAAGAAACAACTGAGAAGATAAATGAAGGTAATTTCCTATTTACATTATTCCAGTTATATGAACTAAATACTCTGGGATCAGATAACAGTACAGAATGCTTTTGTAAGTAAGTACCTTTGATATTGTTATGAATAATCCTGACTTGCTTTATCAAAAATATGGAGGAATGTCACACATTGCTATCAGCATATATAGCTTTCTGTAAAATAACTATAAGGTTTGCACTTACAGAATTGCTAGAATAGAAACTCTATTGTTGGTCAAATGTTCAAAATATTTTTCTAATTCCATGACACCAATATCTTGTCCCCATAATGCTTGCATTATTTCTAAAAGATTAGTAAACACACTGTAGTAGTAACTTAATTAATATTCATAGGAAATAATTATCAAGGGAGTTTGTTGATCTTGCAGTCTGAATGAAAGATAAAGCAGGTTTCTGATGGAATTTTTTAAATGTAAACTACATACTTCTTTTTTCTCCTCTTAAATTAAAAAAAACCCAAACTAAACAAACAAAAAAAAAGCTGAGAAAGATTCTGTCATACCAACAGTACTACCAGCTGTCTAGATGCATAAGTAATGTGAGGTGATGCTGTGATGGAGCACTTTCCATTCTTCTATTCCTCCTTGCAGTTAAACTCTTTCTTATTAAGGAAAATGTATATTCCCTGTTTAAGAATTTGTAGCTTGAAATAAAAAGGCAAATACATTTCAGAGAAGGAGGGGGATACTGTCATTATCATTGTAACTACATTTTTTGCATAATCTTTACGATAAATGAATGTAAAGCAACAGAAGCTGAGGAAGGTTTGTGCAGCATTGTGTTACTGTGTCTGTAAAACCTTTTTCTCTTTTCTTTCTCTCTAGAATGTTAAATAGAAGCCCTAGCTTGGGAATCGATAGTTCAATTAGATTATATGGTAGGTTTTGGATGACTGTTAGCATAGCCAGGAGATTACTTTCCTTGGATATTGGGAGGAAGCTGCTCTGGAGTAGAAGCCTGTAACTGCACCTTTAGCTAGCCTGCACTGGGACAAAACTGCAGTAAGAAACAGCCATAAGCTTGTGGGTTTATATTATGCTTGCTGGATGCCCAGGGACTAAAACATAATTAGCTATCCTGTATCCAGAAGGAAACAGAAACCATTTGCAATACATACAAACAATGAAAGGAAGTATTAGGCCCAGGTCCCAAAAAGTGTGTACTTAACTTTAAGTATGCAAATCATTGCACTGGAGTCAACAATGCTGTCTAAGTGCTTTAGAGTATTGGAACATGAGTGCCATAAAATGACACTGCACAGACATTATGGGATAGCTGACTAGAAGACTTCATTTTGAAAGTAAAAAAAAAATATGTTCCATGTTGGGGTAAAATTCAAACTATAGTTTGCTTTTTAAAATCTTGAATAAGCATAGATGTATGCAAATAACCCTGCCTAATACCATATCAAATAGCTTGGCCAAGAGAGAGAATGCACTATTGACCTCCTAAAATAAATGTTTGTAAATTTGCTTTTCCAAAAAACCTCAAGCAGAGTGTCTGCCGTTCCGTAACATCACCATCCATGTGCATTGCGCAAATGCCATTTTGGATATTTGCTGGATACCTGACGCTAAAATGTTTGAACATGGACTTATTTTGTGGCTATGAGAACATTCATATAAATTGCACTGGATTAAATAGGCTTTGGTTTGCAGTTTCCCCCACACACTCCTCACACATAGACAAGTATATTTCATTTTGGGAAGCTTAATTTTTTATAGACTTCTCCTGTAAAAATGTTACATGGATTGGAGCAGAGGTAAGCATCTATTCTCCGTGTTAAATAGTAGTGTGTCATTTCTAAAGCAAATGTTATCATCTAGGTGGTTTTCTGGTAAATTCTTAAAATAAGAAATAAACCTGAATGGTTAATTTAAAGAGGGCTAAACATTTCCATAAAGATGCCTTTTCTGGAAGCAACCTTTTACTTTTATAAATGATCTGTCTGTTCAATAGCATAGTAGTACTGCAGGCATCCTTTGTGAGGCTCAGGCATTGCTCATTATCATAATATTTCCGGATGAGAGGTTTGAAAAGGTTAGTCTTTATTCTTAGAGCAACCAATTTGGAGAAGCTGTAACGAATCACAATTAGAAAAATCACAGATTTTATATTGATCAAACTCCAATTGCTCACTCAAAGAATTAACTAGAAGGGAACAAGAGCAGCAAAAGGTGCTGGGGAATTTTGAAGTTCAGAGTGCATAAGAGAGCCCTGATATCCTATGGAATGCTGTCTGCTTATCTGGGTAGGGTTTTCTCTTTTTTCATTTCTTTCTGAATGTGTCTACAACTGTCCCAACCTCTTTATAAAGAGCACTAAGGTTTGTAAAAGGAGGAATGAACTTAGCAGCGTTTATTGGTGGCTTCTGTTGCATGAGGGAGAACAGAACTGCAACTGATCTCTGAAAACAGAGCCACCAGGGAGGCTAGGGACACCAGCAGAAGAAGCAGGAAGGTCCAAAAGGACCTCCTTACTAGGGAAAACTGAACATGGGGACATAATAGAATGGAGTTGGAAAAGAGGAAGATGCAAGTAGAAAAACAATAATATTAGCAGTAAATATCACAGCAAATAACACAATTCTTTTCCTGACTTCATCTAAGCTAAACATTACTGCAAAGATACACTGATGTATTTTCCCATTGCACACTGTTTGGAGAGAGTTCTCTTGCTGTCTCATTCTCACCTACAAATATAGCATTATATGAGATATAAATCCGTTATCTAAAATCTAGTTACTATCCTTAGGCACCTAGAATGAAGAACTACACTGCATGCAATGACAATTGCCAATGTGTCTATGAACAACTTCTGAACTTTGCTTGGTGTTACAGAGTCTCCATAAGTATGTTTCTGTTTTGACTGCATATCTATTTACTTTCACCTTTTCACCTTTACATTGGGCCAGAAATCAAAGACTAACAGTGACAGTTTACATGGCAACAACCCTGT
The DNA here is from genome assembly GCA_013389945.1 of Fregata magnificens. Taxonomy (NCBI): domain Eukaryota; kingdom Metazoa; phylum Chordata; class Aves; order Suliformes; family Fregatidae; genus Fregata; species Fregata magnificens. Next base: position 18,036 of record WAAD01003986.1, on the reverse strand, counting down.
AAATGTAAATAGAAAAGAATTGATGAGGTTGTCACTTTAAAAAATGAGTTATCTGCTGAGGTAGGCTGATCTGTTTCTGATCAAGTCTTGTCAAAGGAAATGGAAGTACCTTACCAAGCATTGGAGGGGTAGATGAGCAGAGATAAGCTTGGATGGACTGACCAGAACTGAAGCAGATTTGCATGATTTAGAAGAGATATGCTAGGGGAGAAAATCCTGGAGTTATACATTTAGATTAATATATATCCCTGGACAAGAAAACTATAAACCAAAGGAGTAAAGCTTTGCTTAAACTACAAAATGTACATGCAAAATGTGCTGGAGAGCCAAAGAAAGACACTGCTGAAGCCTGGAGAGAAAGCTAAATTTCCATGAGTGCAGTGTGGTGGGACTCAGTAGTAAAAGGAAGTAAAGGGAAGACTGGGGAAACTATTGTGGGCCTCCTGCTGAACGAGGTGGGGGCCCTGGTGACGCAGGATGCAGAGAAGGCGGAGTTACTGAATGCCTTCTTTGCTTCAGTCTTTACTGCTAAGGCTGGATCTCAGGCATCCCAGCCTCCAGAGGTGAGAGAGAGAATCTGGAGAAAGGAAGACTTCCCCTTGGTTGAGGAGGATTGGGTTAGACATCATTTAGGCAAACTGGGTCCTCACAAATCCATGGGCCCCGATGGGATGCACCCATGAGTGCTGAGAGAGTTGGTGGATGTTCTTGCCAAGCCACTCTCCATCATCTTTGAAAGGTCATGGAGGAGAGGTGCCCGAGGACTGGAGGAAAGCCAATGTCACTCCAATCTTCAAAAAGGGGAAGAAGGAGGACCTGGGAAACTATAGGCCAGTTAGCCTCACCTCCATCCCTGGAAAGGTGATGGAACAGTTCATCCTGGAGGTCATCTCCAGGCATGTAGAGGCAAAGAAGGTTATCAGAAGTAGTCAACATGGATTCACCAAGGGGAGGTCATGCTTGACCAACCTGATAGCCTTCTATGATGGCGTGACTGGCCGGGTAGATGAGGGGAGAGCAGTGGATGTTGTTTACCTTGACTTCAGCAAGCCTTTTGACACTGTCTCCCATAACATCCTCATAGGTAAGCTTAGGAAGTGTGGGTTAGATGAGGGGACAGTGAGGCAGACTGAGAACTGGCTGAACGGCAGAGCTCAGAGGGTTGTGATCAAAAGAGCAGAGTCTGGTTGGAGGCCTGTAAGAAGAGATGTTCCCCAGGGGTCTGTACTGGGTCCGGTTCTGTTCAACATATTCATCGATGACCTGGATGAAGGGATAGAGTGTCCCCTCAGCAAGTTTGCTGATGATACAAAACTGGGAGGAGTGGCTGGTATGCCAGAAGGCTGTGCTGCCATCCAGCGAGACCTGGACAGTCTGGAGAGCTGGGCCGAGGGGAACTGAATGAAATTCAACAAAAGCAAGTGTAAGGTTCTGCACCTGGGGAGGAACAACCCCACGCACTGGTACAGGTTGGGGGTTGACCTGCTGGAAAGTAGCTCTGCTGAGAAGGACCTGGGAGTGCTGGTGGACAGCAGGCTGATCATGAGCCAGCACTGTGCCCTTGTGGCCAAGAAGGCCAACGGCATCCTGGGGTGCATCAAAAGGAGTGTGGCCAGCAGGTCGAGGGAGGTTATCCTCCCCCTCTACTCTGCCCTGGTGAGGCCACATCTGGAGTACTGTGTCCAGTTCTGGGCTCCCCACTTCAAGAAGGACAGGGAACTGCTGGAGCGAGTCCCGCGGAGAGCCACAAAGATGATCAGGGGACTGGAGCACTTGTCTCATGAGGAGAGGCTGAGAGACCTGGGTTTGTTCAGCCTGGAGAAGAGAAGACTGAGGGGGGATCTTGTCAATGCTTACAAATACCTAATGGGTGGGTGTCAAGAGGATGGGGCCAGACTCTTTTCAGTGGTGCCCAATGACAGGACAAGGGGCAATGGGCACAAACTGGAACACAGGAAGTTCCATCTGAACATGAGAAAAAACTTCTTTACTGTGAGGGTGACAGAGCATTGGAAGAGGCTGCCCAGAGAGGTTGTGGAGTCTCCTTCTCTGGCAATATTCAAAACCCGCCTGGACGCAGTCCTGTGCACCCTGCTCTAGCTGTACCTGCTCAAGCAGGGGGGTAGGACAACATGATCTCCAGAGGTCCCTTCCAACCCCAACCATTCTGTGATTCTGTGACTCAAAACACCATGCACATCTAACCATGTGAACTACAGTGGACCTGTGATACATGTATTTCACTGCCTGGTTGACAGAACGTGAAAGGTTCTTTTGTTTTCCCTAAAATAGAGCGAAAAGTAACCATAAACTATAGGGATTCTGGTTCATCCTGTAGTCTGCTACGCTGTTTGAAGATAACAAAGAAAAGGAGTCTCTGTTTATTTGGGAAGTGTTGTCATTTCACATTACTTTCGCAAGAAGGTAGAGATGAGTTGAGATGAACCCCAGCAACAGAGTTCAAGATCTGAACTTCCCCAGAGACTGGGAGATATCTTTGTTCTGTGCCTACATACCCATGTGCTGAACCAGCAAGTGATTAGACAGCAATTGTTCCATGTCTTTATATGATAGGCAAGGAAAGCCAAATCTTGTTTTGCCATTCCCCTAAGCATCAAAGGTTAGCCTTGAAAAAATGTTGAGGAAAATAGAGTGATAAAAATCCCAAAAATTAATTGGCCAATGCAGCTTTTAAGGGTCACAGCCTTATGGGCTTTATAGGCAATTCTTCTAGTTCATCAACCTTGCCTATGGAAGAGGGACAGGCTGCCACCACTTCTGGAGTGACTTGCACTCTGTCCGGTGTCACTGGGTTATTCTCCCTCAAGAAAACACCACTTGTTAAACAACCTATTGTCAGTGCAGCTGCCACCGTGCGAGTGAGAACCTGTCATGATGTTGAAAAATGCCCACTGGTGACAATGGATATGTGCCTCTTTCTTCTTGCTCCCTCCACTGAACACTGTTAAAAGGTGAAGGCTGATAGCTGATGCCATGTTAACAGCAGCAATGGATATACCAAGGTGATGAACAAGTACATTCAGCATGAATTATTGTTTCGTGTTTTCTCTACAAAATCAATGACTGATACAAATTGAGCATATCTCTGTAAATAAAATTTTAGCCAACGTACAACCCCCCCCCCATGATTTGTTTGCCTACATCTTATCTCTTTAGAAATGATTAATATTTTGTGGTATGAGGGCTGTAAGTCAAACTAGAGGCATTATTAAAAATCTAGGAGAAACAACGTAAAAAAATGATGCATGTGATGAAACTTCAAATCCAAAATGATGTTAGAATGGTATAGGTTGATCATTTCCTCGTTAATCTAAAGCTTTCATGCTGTAAAATGGCCTGCTCCCTAGAGGTACTGACTGCAGCTTAGCAGCTGTTTTGTACACACGTAGTTTATTTTTTCTGGCAAGATACTAATGAAAGTATGGTATCTGCTCCAGTGAAGTCATATGAGAGAGAGTCGGAGATAAAGAGTAGACATGGAAGATACTGAAGAGAAGATTAATCATGTCATGTGATTACAGCCGAACCAACTCTGCAGCCTCACTTCTGTGATGTTCCTGTCCTTGCGTTGCTCTGGGAGAGGGGCCATCTCTCACTCTTGCTCATGAACTGTCTTCCCTTCCTCACCTTCCCACACATTCTTGGACATCTTGGCCATGCCGTCTCTTCCAGTCTCCACAATTCAACACCAACCGTGGCTTTCTGGAGACACTTCTCTTCATTCTCTCCCAACAAAAGGCAATAGATCTCATGTTGGAGTGCCCCTGCCCTCCTTCCCTCCTCAAAAATGGCAGTAGCCGCAAGATCTGGTGCAAATTTTTCTCTGGATATTGTAGAGTCCGCATGCTGTGCAAAGGAAGGGGGTGCTTTTTCTCTTTTTCCACCTTCTGCTTTCATAAAGATGTGTCATTTTCAGGAGCTCTGAAGCAGTTAGTTGCTCTATTGCTGTTCAAGTAGCTGGTTTGCACTAGATATAAGGCTGTGGCCTGGATGGACATGTCTTGTGGTTTGAACTTAGCCTGAAGCCTGCCTGTTGAGTCTCATTGATCTGAAATATTTCTGTGAAAATAAGACACATGCCCCTCCCCCCCTTTTCCAAACTTCCTTCCAAGGCTACTGTAAGAAATACGCAGGCAGCCCACAGGACCCTGTTGCTTTGCTAGAGCTCTGAGCTATGAGTTTAGTGACAGGGTGTTTGGTGATCTGCAAGAAATGTTGAGACCCATCATTCAAAAGCTTTGGACATCAAAGAAGATCCTCACTGATGTTTGACAAAACTGAAAATCTGACACACTTTTATAGATGTCATGATAGATGTTGGTCATTAGGCAGGGTTGAATATTTAAAGGATTTTCAAATGTCATGGGTATCTTGAAAGAAAGCCTGAAATTGCCAATGGGGAAAAGGAATCCTGGATGTGAGGCTGGTGTTGTAGCCATGACAACCAAAGCAGAGGAGATGCGAATGAAGGCAGGCATTCGGAAGTAGAGCTGTGCAGGGCCCTGAAGAAAAGGCCAGATATTAGGAAAAAAGGTGGAGCTGGTTGCTGGTAGACAGACTCAAAATATGGGGAAGGAATTTGATTAGAAAAAGCACAGATGCCTTTTACAACGTGCTGTGCTTGTGAATGGTGTATGGAGAGTTTTATGACGTGAGAGGAGGGTGTTGACTCTAAAAGGAGGAAAAAAGCAACTGTAGAAATGATTTGGAGGAAGAAGTATATCAGGTGATAGGGCTTCAGTGCAGGGGCAGGTAACTATGATGTCTGCAGAGAACACTGTGGTATTGACTGCGACACAGTAGGAAGGAAAGGACGGAGCTGGGAATGGAAATTAGTGGTGTCCGTGTGTGAGTTATTCCAGTTGGAACTGCCAAATGTGGTTTTGGCTGGACAGAAATTAGTTGTGAGTGCAGATGCACAACTGAGCTGTCAGCAAAATGTTGGCAGTTGGAGCATGTAAATGGCTACCACCTACCCAGGAAGGGATGCAAGCAAGCAGAAGCAAAGAAGTAAACAGTTTGCTACATGGATATATCTCTGGATTTTCTCTAAGCTCTGTCCCTGTCCTGCTATGGGATACCAGACAAGTAATTAAAATCTGTTTCTTATCCTATCCTGTGACTTTCTATAATTCACAAATACTGTGAATCATAGAATCATAGAATCATTAAGGTTGGAAAAGACCTCTAAGATCATCAAGTCCAACCATCAACTAACACCACCATGACTCCTAAACTAGGCCCTGGAGTGCCACGTCTACACCTTTTTTGAACGCCTCCAGGGTAGACGACTCCACCACCTCTCTGGGGAGCCTGTTCCAATGCCTAACCACTCTTTCGGTAAAGAAATTCTTCCTAATGTCCAATCTAAACCTCCCCTGACGCAACTTGAGGCCATTTCCTCTCGTCCTATCGCTAGTTTCTTGGGAGAAGAGTCCAGCACCCGCTTCCCTACAACCTCCCTTCAGGTAGTTGTAGAGAGCGATAAGGTCTCCCCTCAGCCTCCTCTTCTCCAGACTAAACAACCCCAGTTCTCTCAGCCACTCCTCATAAGACTTGTTTTCTAGTCCCTTCACCAGCCTCGTTGCCCTTCTCTGGACACGCTCCAGCACCTCAGTGTCCTTCTTGTACTGAGGGGCCCAAAACTGAACACAGTACTCGAGGTGCGGCCTCACCAGTGCCGAGTACAGGGGCACGATCACTTCCCTACTCCTGCTGGTCACACTATTCCTGATACAAGCCAGGATGCTGTTGGCCTTCTTGGCCACCTGGGCACACTGCCGGCTCATGTTCAGCCGGCTGTCGACCAGCACCCCAAGGTCCTTTTCTGCCGGGCAGCTCTCCAGCCACTCTTCCCCAAGCCTGTAGCATTGCATGGGGTTGTTGTGACCCAAGTGCAGGACCCGGCACTTGGCCTTGTTGAACCTCATACAGTTGGCCTCGGCCCATCGATCCAGCCTATCCAGATCCCTCTGCAGAGCCTTCCTTCCCTCGAGCAGATCGACACTCCCGCCCAGCTTGGTATCATCTGCAAACTTGCTGAGGGTGCACTCAATCCCCTCATCCAGATCATTGATGAAAACATTGAACAAAACCGGCCCCAGAACCGAGCCCTGGGGAACACCGCTCGTGACCGGCCGCCAACTGGATTTCACTCCATTCAACACCACTCTCTGGGCTCTCTGTATGTACAAAGTTTGCCCCAATTGGCCTCACTTTCAGTGGAGTCTTTTAAATGCTACCTTAATAAATTTACAAATGAAAAATAAGAAGATGTGAAAAAGTCTGAGGAGCACTGCAGAATATCCCAAAGTCGAAGTCAGTCACCGTCTGTCATGTCTCACTGCTTATACTAATTTCATTGAGAAGACTTCTCCTTCTGCCACAGTGTTGGGATTACCAGTTCCCCAATTGGCTTTTGCAGCCCTATGGGGCCCTTTCTCACTCCGAAGAGTGCTAATGTTGTTGAGGTTGCCTGCTTCTAAAACATTTGACTCCAAGTCTCTATTTGTTTTCTCTATAAATGTAAAAGCATTCTAGATTTATTATACTTAACAATTGAATATTATTGTTTGAAAAAGAAAATTCTTCTGATCTGTTTGTTCTAGAATAAATATACATTTATGCTAGACGATCTAAAAGTTTGATTTTCCTGATTACAAAATAGAAAGTAAAGCTACTATTAAAAAAACCCCCAACAATAAATGACAATTCTGTTGTTTACTTAACCAGTGACCTCTTCATCTGCTTCAGCATCTTGGCTAATTTTGCGGAGGCTGACAACTCAGTCTTCATCCTCCCAGTTCAGGCTAGTATGCCTTGGAGAATTTTTCTGAGGTTACATATACTCTGAATTTTTTATCCAACCTTCAAGTAAGATTGTGTTTAGTTTTTGGCATGTTTCAAAGCCCGTGTTGCTCATGGCTGGTCACATTTTTGGTAAATGGATGTAACCATTCTCTTTTTTTAATTGACTACCCTGAAAAGTAGTAAGCTGGAGTGCTTTTCAGGAAGACATGGAACTACACAGAAATTCAGGATAAATTCAAGTGAGTGAAAAAGAGATTAAGGCTACACAATTTATATCTTATGTTCGCAACGTGTGCCAGCTGTGGCCTCTTGGTGTGCCCTGCTTCCTTTCTAGGAGTTCAGTGTTTCACTGGAGAGACAGATCGTGTAGATCTGGCCACTTCCCATCATTTGCTAGGCTACTCTAGGCCCATACAGCTTTATATGCTGCTGGCACACAAGTAACTGTGGACTCATAAATCTGACCTGTAATCTTTTTTGTTTTCCTGTAAAGTGGCATGTGTATTTGTTTGGCTTCCTACAAATACTGCTGTTGCTCAGAGCACATATAGTATATGGATGCTGTGCTGGCATAGCTACCAGGCTCGATATCAGGTGACAAAATAATCTGTGAAATAAGTTGTAGTGCATCCTGAAGATTTTGCTTCAGCCCTGGGCAACACAAGGACTAATAATGTGAATTTATTTTTAAATATGGCATCACAAATTAAAAATAAACTTTGTCTCTTTTTACCTGTTTAAATGCAAGCATGATCTTTGTGGTATTTTGAAACAGCTCCTTTATATCCATAAATTTTGATAATAAGGTTACTACCTAAAGAGTTAATTTCTGGGAACATACACCCAGAGCCAGAATTCTCCTCAACGAGTAAAAAAACCAGATTGAGTTACTACTTTATTGCTTAATAACCTAGTAGGTTTTGCTTTGATATTTCTTGTTTTAGTCACTAAGAAAGTCACAGATACTTTTTCAAGAATTACAGAGTGGAGTAGGTGTTTCTTATTATTTCTTCAGACGTTTACATTTTTAGCACTGGAGTCTCCGCTGGCCTAGGGACAGAGCAAACTTATGACTTTGGTCTTGTGGCAATTATTTTAAATACTTTTGACTATCATTACTACATGAACAGAACTTTATGCACCATCAATATTTCAAATGTAAATAAAATAGTTCTTTAAAAATGAAGATCACTTAAAACATAGTGCTGCTTGAATGTTGAGGAGCCATTATGTTTAATAGCATTTTTAAACTATTAAAGTTGAGTGGTTACTTTTTATTTTGCATTTAGTCACTCATGGGAGACATTTATTTTGTCTCAAACTCTGCAAATAGTGGTGCTGTTAGTAGAGAAGGTTCTCATTTTGAATAATGGTCTCATTTATATAATATCCCTTAGTATAATATATTCATATCTTAGAGAGGAATGAAAATTCACAAACTGTTAAGGGGTGTACAGAAAATCAAATGAAATGTATGTCTGTAAAAATCTTGGGGGAGGGGAAGCAAGAGGGTGAAAGTCCTATTCTAGTAATTATTTGGTTTGAAGTTAACACCCTTTTTTAGCAATGATGACATCAATAGGAAATAATGATAATAAAAATAATTTGTATTATGGATTAGATAAGATTTTTTGCAATATCCTTGGACAGTGAACTCCAGGACAATTCGGAATGGCTGACTGCATGAAAACGCAGAAAGAAATTATGGAATTAGATGCAGCAGTTTTTATAGCCCTGACTTAGCTTTATGTAGGCATTTGAGAGCCATTCTTGCTATTTTTTATTCACTTTTTATGGCTATTCCAGCATGTTCCAGTGATTCTCTTTTTATGCTGTGGTAGCACCAAAAAGAAAGGCTCATTTATTTGCTACAAACCTTGCAGAAAAATGAATAAAAGACTGATTCATCGTTTGTTCCACACAACATATTTTTTTCTATTACTTTTGGGTGCCTTGCCAAACGCCGGGGTTTATATTTCCTGATCCTGAGTGCTTTGAAATTCGAACCAGAGAAATGGACAAATTGTAGGTATAGGTGTACGAGTCTTTTTGGAGACTCTTGATTAAGACAGAGAAGTAGAAGTGGGAACCAGAAACCGATACACGTTTAGAAGTACTTAAAACATTGGTGGCATGATGGATGTTGGGTAGATAAACGTGCATATGTATGCGCAAATGCTATAAACTACATATATGTAGCCACCTTCTTGAATATACCGCTGTTATTGCTATCAACACAAATTTGACCAGAATAGTATATATCTCTACCTATTTAAGTAAATACTGCTTTTAAATCGGTTGTTTGTAGTATAAAATTAGCATTGACTTTGCTAGACTTCGCAATTACCAGAGCTGCAAAGGGAAAGTCAGCAACAAATTTTGGAGGTTTCAGTGTGGTTTTGGACTCTGTGTTTTGCTCACCTCAGATCATGTCAGAGGGGACAAATCAATGCTTAAATCCTATTGTTCTGATAAAGATTCTTTAGAAGCAAGTGAGATAGAGAGCCATAGAATCTGCACTACAGGACTATCTTCCAATTTGTTATGCCATTGTAAATTTTAAAATATACTTTAGTTTTAAAGAAGCAAACCTTGCAAATTCCTCTTTTTCCTAAAGCAATCAAAATCTGTATGGATTCACGCAATACCTTTTTCAGTAACCACGTATCATTTAGCTACCCATTTGTGCTTTGTAACCTTGACTTGATAAAGCTGTTTAAAAAGTTTTAAGAAATCTTTTGTATGGAGGATTGTTAATACATGGAAAAGATCCTATTACTTTATCTAAAGATTAATGCACTACAGTAGCCTTTTCAGTGAATATAAGCTATCTTCTCCAACATGTCTGTAATTCTGTTAAATATCTATTTAAAAGATGTCTAACAGTGTTACTAAAGTGATAGATGTTATTTTTACTTTTAAAACTAAAAAGTACAGCGCCTTCTGAAATACTTTAAGATCGTTTATGTGCAAAATGAATGCATGGTATACTTTAAAGAATAGATTTTTCAACTCAGTAATTTTTGCACTCTTTGAGATTGTTTCAATTACTACAATAAGGGAATCTGAACTCCAAATAATTGGCACAGCATTGTGAGTTTTATATGGAATCTGTGGTCTTTTGAGCATGAAACATAATTGCTCTTTGCTTTTAGAAAGGTTTTCTTTCAATAGCATATTTCCTCATTCTCATTAATGGAAATTAAATAATTTACTTTTTTTCTAACTTGCAAAGTTTGGGCAAAGTTCTGTCCAAATTTATATCTCTGTTATCTATCTAATTCATGTATTACAGGTATTTTTGTGTTCTAATTGTTAGTGTAGCATACAAATGTCATAGTTAATTGATGCAATTTGTATTGTGCTGTATGGCTTGGTGTAAAATTCTAATGTAAGCAGGAATTTGTAAAGAAATTTTCAAAGGAAATGATCTGATAGTAATACTTAAATTTTTTTATGAACTTTAGTGTCTCATGTTATATAGAGGCATAGATATACATGCTTGATACATATTTTTCTCTATTAAAATTAAGTTTTACAGAAATAGAGGTATCTTGGAGGAATTGCTAGCCAACTTTCATATTCCTTTGCCTTCCACTACCTGTTAAAGAGCTTTTAAGCCAATAGATTCACGGTGAATCTCACTTTTATAATGCAAATAAAACAAATGTTTTCTGTAGGATTATAGTTACTTGAGCCCCAAGGCTCTACTCTGTTACGTGCAATGTGGAGTTCTCACTGCCAAGACATGGCCCCTGTCCAATGTATACAATCTAAAGAGTTTGGGTTCTATACTCAGGTTTACACTTTCAAATCACTACACTTTTGTTATCTACACTGTGTGTGCACAGTAACTGATGAACAGTGGTTTTGCTTGCACACTATGGACAGTGTTTGGAAATCAGCATATCTTCTGGTCCAAGATTTCTACATATCTTCATCCATAGCAATGTTTTATGAATTTGAGGCTACTGTATTCTTTATTTTGGGACTTCTACGTGAAGCTGTCAGAGGTGTGACATCTAGAGTTAGGCAAAGTAACATCTATGTTTCCTTTCAATGTGCAAGCTATCTTAGCACTATAGAAAAGCCTATGGTCAGTTGCTCTTCAGATGTTTACTGTCACATATTCTTACCCACCATGTTGTTGTTGAAAAGAGAAACCATGGATATACACAGTGGAATAACAATGCTGTACGCTGGTTCCCAAGAAGATGCCATGTATTCCCCTTCCAAATGACTGTCCCTGTTCCCACTCACAGACATAATTTTAAAATCACTGTTATTACTTTAAAAATAAAAGAAAAAGAGGCAAGCTTTCCTTAGCATAAAAGAAAATTTTAAGGTCTAGGGCAGAAGTGGATTTATTGAAAGTGTTTTGCTGAATACAGTGCCTCAACTCCCAAGAAGTGCAAGAAGTGCCTTTGCCAAGCATTCCTTGTTGCTTAAGCTGTGTGTAGGTGCTCATTTAGCATTCAAGTTTTCTGGCTCACTATGAGACACCTATTTCTCCTCTGACAGAACAGGGCATCTGAGTCATCCCATTCAATCCAGACACCTTTTGTTTTCAAGAGTTGCAACACTTGTGTACTTAATGTTATTGATCTGGATCTTGCCCCATATGTGTGGCCTTTTTGCCTAGCATCAGGCTTTTTACAGAAAAAGGGAAGTTTCCAGTGGTGGCCTGAAATGTGGAAGGTTCATGGTTTCTATGTCAGATCATCTAGAAAGGTCCATGCCACCTGAATTTTTAGAAGATACAGAATATTTTATGTGATGGCAGAGCATCTATTAATAGACCTTAATAGTGGGACCATTGTTCCAGGTTAACCTCTTCTTGCTAACTTAAGAAACCTTTTATTGGATGTGAGGATAAAAGAATGGAACTGTTTAAATTGATCGTAAGTAGCTGTAGAATCTCTATGGAGTATGCTTTTTGGAAGACTGGAAAGCAAAAATTCTTGAGACTGAGCATAAATACCAGTAGGTTACACTTTCTCTGTGTTCTAGTTTTGCAATGAATTTTGCACAGACTTCATGAGAAGAAAAGAAGGTTGTTCAGAATGTTCTGAGTGGAAGTTTCAAAAAAAAAAAAAAAAGACCTCCACTCACAGGCACAGAATGACGGAAATATTATACATGGACATCAGGTAAAAGGGCCAATTGTGAGGGACTTACACTTCGTGTTTAAGCTTTTTTGTAACTAGAAGTACAGCATGCCATTGTGAGGAATTCAAACCATGCAAAGGTAGAGTGCCTCTGCATCAAAACACAGAGGAGTAGTATGAAAGAGAGAGGACCTTCCCTTCCTGGAAACTGTCCATAGTAAAAACACCTTTTAAAAATGAATCTCCTTGATTATTAACCTACGTCTTGTTACTATTCTGTGGTAAATGTGGAACATACTAAGCAGAGAGAAAGAAGTGAATAAGTACTATGCTGAGCTTATAGACATAAGAACATACTCATAGTATCTGTCTTTCTGTATTATCATATGAAAGAATGGAGAGTTTATATTTATTTTTTGGTGGTTAAGTGCATGCCAGTTTACATGCCCCTGAGGCAGAGAAAAATTAGACCACCAGTTCCCAGGAATGCTTAAATTCTCTCCTATCCCTCATTAAGTTTTATTACAATGCATCATGTAATGCTTACTGGAATTGGTCCCATCCATGGTTAAGAGTCTCCACCTGTGATTCAGGCTAATCCTCCAGCCGTGATTCAATTTGGGGTGGTTCAGCATCTCAATGACTCTGCCTGGTACTGGGTTTACTGAGAGTCACCAACATTCCAGGCTTGCGGAGCAGACCACAGCAAACTGGAATACTATTTGTGCATCTCAGCATAATGGCAGTAGTCAAATTGTACCTGGACTATCTATAGCTCATCTGAAGTACCTTTAGTTTGTTACAACAGTTAGAAATGTCTTGAATATGCTTCTTAAACATCACTTACTGTGATGCCTGTTTTTATGTTTGCATTACTATATAGCTGGACACTTGGGCAAGATAAAACGCATCATTACAGACAGGGGAACAAAGTGATACGCAGCTGATGAATAGTCAGAAATGT
>WAAD01003984.1:0-13294 GCA_013389945.1 Fregata magnificens | reverse complement strand
TCTACAAGCTACATCTACACTGCCACATGTAAATCCATCACTCCACTAGCCAGATCCACAGGAGAGCTTCTTGGCGCCTTTCTGTGATGAGTCTAACACAAATATGCTTCAGTTAAATGTTTGGTAACTCTGTATAAACATACCTTTCAAGTTGTGAGATAACAGAAAACAAAAATCCCTGCAGAGCAGCGGGTGCAAAGGCAGCCTGACGAAAGGACTTTCTGCCCCCAGAATCTGGGGGAAGTTTTATGACAATTAGAGGAGATGTGGAATGACAGAGATGAAAACACAACGGAGAGCGCTCTCTGTTCCTGTAATTGCTGCACTGGATCATGAAATTAAAGTCATCAAGTAGGAAAGATCCTGTACGGATTTCCAGAGATACTGCCTGTTTTGGCTAATTGTGTCAGCCTGGAGTAGTTGATTAGCATAATTAATCTAAACTTCTGATTACCCAAAGGAAGGAGATGTTCCGGGACGCACAGGTGAAATATAATGATTGAGACTTCCAGAAGCTAATATACAGTAGCTAATAAGTAAGAGTATTTCAGAGTCCTGTTTGCTTGTCTTTTGCTTTCTTAAAAAAGGACTGAGGGGAATTAGGAGAGCACGCTGCATTAAGCCCAGCTCTTTGCTGAGGGTACAGTGTTGTACGGTGTTAAAGTTTGACTCGTTAATGACAAAAGAGCTGTGCTAGTAATCTGTACTTCAGTACTGTAGTATTATTACTAACTGTTTGCAGTACAACAACACTCGGTGGTCTCAAATCAAAGGTGGGTCCTTGTGATGCCCAGAAATCACTGAAAAGTCCTAGCAGAGACTTAAAGATAAAAAAGCCAGGAAATGAGAAGAGAGAGGTTAAAAAACTGAGCTTTTGCCGCCATAGTAGTCAGACAGAACTGCAGCTGGACTCCAAGTGTCTTATAGCCTAGAAGAAAATGCGTGACCCAAGAAGTCAGTCTTTTCTGTAGGTATACATCACAAGAGCCCCTGCATTACATTTTAAAAAGAAAATTTCCCTAATTTCACTAACTGGTTTAAATTGTTATTCCACATCTGGCCTCAGATCTAACCTAATCCTATCCTAAGTAAAAACAACCAAAGGCACAGAATATAAGTACCTGGAAAAGAAACCTAACAACTCCCAAAAAGGAGGAACCAGTAACTGTGATGATGTTCCAGTTGTGTTGTGTCAAGTCACTGAAGAACAGTTTAAATGCTCCAGATAAGCTGTTAATGGATACATTTAGAAGTTTTTATTGATTATCTGAGTCATGTGTTTGGTTGTCCTCAATTATAAATCAGGAAAGCTTCAGCAACTCCAACAGCTGAGAATCCAACTTAATCCTTTTACTGTTTTCTACTATCTCAGGAAGAGAAGGACAGTTACATAAGTTATAATGACAATGTAAGATATTTTTTAATGATTACGTATAAAATATTTCTTAAGAAAACATTATAATGAATATTAATTGAGTGAAAGCTGCATTACTGGAAACCTTCTGTTTGTTCTCAGTATGGGCACTGATGATAAAACACTGCCTATTCCCATCACCGCTCTTCATCTCTCATCTGCAGAGAATAATTATGGGATTTTCCCTTAAAATTCTCTGCTAATTCCATCCTTTGTTGATAATGCCAGCAAACAGGAGTCTCATAACTACAAATTGGACTGAAATTGCAATTGTGTTGCCATATAAGCCACCATGCAGTCAAGGCCAAGAAACCCCAACTTGTTATACTCCCTTAGGAGTCCAGATCATGGAGGGAAAGATGGATTTCAGTGGTCTTCAAATATACTAGCTACCTTTACAACGTCCTTATAGTCTTAGCTCCCACGGTCCTTTTAAACGCAGGCTTATCAGTCAAAGAGAGTTTTGTCTTTTTTTGCCATCTTTAAAAACCTTGTCAAACACTTACAAAATTTTGTCTTTGGGCATGAACTTTTAGATAATGAAAATGGAAAGAACAACAAAGGAAAAAGGTAAATGAGACTCCAGGAGTGGATTTATTATTGAGCAGCAAGTTCTCTCACCTCTAGTAGAACTAGCTGGCATAACACATCCTGCCCTAACATGTAGAATAGTCTCACACAAATGTTTGCTGATGCCTCGTCCTGTTCCTGCATAGAGCAGGCCATCGTCCTGTCCTGGAGACAAGCTGCAAAGACACTTGGTCAAAAACTCAAATACAAATATTTCATCAAGACGTGCACAACAGCTGCACAGCCTTTCAGGTGAAAAATAATCCAATGACTGCAGCAATGCACCACTGACTGCCACAGAGCAGATGGAATATGAGACACATCCTCAAACTGAAACCCAGCTGCTGAGCGGGGGGAAGGTACCAGCAGCACAAACATGAACACGTCACTCTGCAATAAAAACTACCAGCACATTTGAGAAGTTTATTAAAATGTGGAAATGTTCTCCTTAAACCAAGCTTCCTAAAGCCTTTGCCACTTCCTGAGTGAATGAACAAACAGCTTGATCTAAAATTTGGCAGAATCATAAAGAAACTTTAAAATATACTTTACAGTCTAATGTCCAGGGGCTCAACAGGCACAGCTCTTTAATACTAGATTCACTGCCAGCCCTTACTGTATCTGCTGTTACTCAGGATGCCACTGACTTGTCTCTAAACCTTAACTTTGTGGATAAATAAATAATTGCCTTATAACAGCACTTTGCAATACTCTTGACCAGAAAAGAGGCTGTCCTTTCAGGTGCACAGCTAGCTCCCTGCTCCGGAGGAAGAAGGCACATTTTGATCCCCAGGAGTTTCACTTCTGGAGAGGTCCTGCAATTGCTGCACACAACAAAAGCAGTTCTATGGCAATGTGATGAAAGTAAGGAATATAATTGAGAAATAAGTGAAATCAAGTGGCATGAAATTTCCAAAAGGGCCTCCCCTTTGCCTTGGGGAGGCAAGGCATGCTGTTGCTCAGGACATGGCTTGGAAAAGTATTCCAAGACAGCTGTCTTGTCCTTAAGCTGGAAGGTTTGTGTGCTTTCAAACACCTGCTTAACTCCTTGCATACAGTTCATTTAGTTATTCTGTGCTGGAAAGGATCTGCTTGACTTTGAGTATTATGCTGAATGAAAGGGAGACGTGTGGGAAGGAGGAGAGGCTCATGTTGTCATGTGTTGCCAGGAGCTGGTTTAGTTTTGAAAGGCTCACAACACTGTACCATTTCTCATGTTAAATGGAGCTGCTTTATTTTAGACCCTGAAAAGAGCTTAAATCAGGAGACATTTCTCTAGGCTAATGTACTAACCTTCAAAGTATTAGCTTTCTGAAGTCAAGCACTAACTACTTTCCTATGGCTGAAATGAGCATGCATTTAGGTTCATCCAGAGCTAGATGTCCAACAAATTCACTGGTGTCAGTCAAGCATGAGCCACATGCAGCCCTTGTCTTCCAGAGGAAATAAACTCTCCCACAATTCCCAAGAAAACCCAAGAGGCCAGATACCGAGTCACACAACTAGTCCTATTAACTACAAGGAGGGCACCCTTTCTGGGCTTCCCATTCCACAAGCCAAGAGCTGCCTTCTTGGCCCCAGCCTGTCCCACAATGAGTTTAGGTGTAGGTGGGAGAGAATCAGCACTATTTTCTAAACTTATAATTACTTTTCTCAATGCTTATTTTAAATGAAGACAACTATTTATGGCATATACATGTTGCTGCTTTAGCTGGTCCACAGAAAGATCTGGATGGAAAATGGGATCTGCTAAGATTAGGCAGCATGGTAGTAATAGAAGAATTGTGCTGTTCATATTAATTTTACTTTAATTTTTCAGGAAACAGTTCACCTTTCTCTTTGCTGTGCTGATGAGGCACCAGATTATTATAGGAAATACCATGTTCCATGCCAGAAAAGCAATTCCATTTTCAAAAGCTACAACACTTGGGCTAATTAGAGCGGCTCAGATACTTTGATCAGAGATAAATTAATGTTTTGTATGAGATCCTACTCTTAGTTAACTTCTTTTACTAAATTCCCTCACTAATGCTTTTCTAATTTCACATGGGAGGGGAGGGAAGGGAAAGGAGGGGAAGAGGAAAGTAAATTTTTTAATCAACTTGCTGTAAATTTAAGAATAGTTTGCTAAATGTTTGTTTGGCTTTATAAGAATATATTATGATTTTGTCGTATTAACACCTTGTTTTATTTATATCACAATTTATTAAACCATTGCATGGTATATAGAGCAGGAGAATCAGAATGCATTGGGTATTTTATGACCTATTCCACATTTGTTATTATTTTGTCATTGCAGTGGTGAGGGTAGGGACCGTATCTCTGTTGCGAGCATGATAAATAGTACCAGCAATCACCTGTAGCAGTCAATACTCACACTCCAGCTACATTTCACATCTGAGTAAGTCTATTACGTTTAGTGGGACAATTCTGGACCTAAGGAAGCCTTCTAGCTGTATAAGTTTTTAGGCATCTTCAGCATTCATATGCTCTGCATTTCAATGTGCTTGCTCATTTCCCCAAGCCTTTTTTCACTGTTTGTACTGTCCAGTTACAAAAGCCAAGGCTTACGTGTGAAATGATTTAGGAAACGCTGAGGAATTTCATGGCAGAGAAAGAAGTGAATTCAACCTCACTCCAAAACTGCCTTGGATCATATTTATATAGTGGCATCTTTTGCGATAATGAAAAACCAAGAAAATACATGTGATTGCTTATAAATTTAGCAAAAAGCTTAAAAACTGGAAGTTTGATGAACATTCTTTTTTCCCATCTGCATGCTGAACCAGTTGTGAGTCTATCAGAGCATCTTGGTTCACATTTCTGCCATTCCCTTGTTTACATCAATCAATTCTTGCTGAATACCAAGGAAAACACTGTCCTAACTACAATGCTTTAGTGACACTATTTTCAAAATTAGAACTTGATGTCTACTCGAAGCCGAAAAGATTCATGTAAACACATAAAGCCTACAAGAATTCCCCAGGAGAGCTTCAGACAGTACACCTGCTCCTTAGAGATCCCAGATTTGGCTTTTTTTCATTTACTTAATCCCTACTGGCAGATGATGGAGCTCCAGAACATTATGTTCCCTTCATAGTCAAATGCCTCATAACAGTCTGACTCCTTCAGTCATCTAATGATAGAGGGGTTGATGGGACACAAGTGTTAGTCACTGACAAAGAAATCCAAGAAATCTCGCCACTCTCAGAACAGGTGTGAGAGTCCCACTGACAAATCTCAGGCCTCTGAACAATCACAGCGAGAACAAAATTACATTCATCATAATTTAAATAATTTTTTAAATATACAAAAGTCATTTGTAATTGTTCAGAAAAAGAAGTTTTTCCACCTGGAATTTTAGACTCTGATACTTGTTGGACATATAAAATGGCAGAAGTAGTTATACAGATCTGATGCTAACATAATGGGTACCAGCACAGTAGATAGATACTTAGATACAGAAGACAACCGATATGTAAAGAAAAAAATATAGTTGAAACATATATGTAAGACTTGTAATTTAACAATTATAGACAGCTCACAGGCAGCAATTATCTCAGGCAGTTGCAAATAGGCTGGAGTATGAGACAGAAAGGAGGACTAGCAGAGACCCAACTCCCACCTCTCAACAGATGGTTAAGATCTGTTAGTAATTTTGATCCACTTTCATCACTGTGTCTAGCAGACTTCAGTTATTCACATGCTATAAAGTCTGCAATGTGTTTTTCCTCACACTTCCTATTTCTTCACTTCCATGTCAGAGCCATGAAGTATCCGTTTTCTTTTTTTTTTTTTTCCCTTCTAGCACTGGGATTCCTGTATTTTCTTAACCTGCCATATTAATGTGCCAGAAGGACCAGCTACCTTTTCCATCGGAGACGAAGGCTTAATTTCAGTATGATACACAGTATATATTTCTGTATGGCTGAGCAGGGAGGCTACGCAGCAGAGATGCAACAATTCACAAAAAGTTACTGTGTTATAAGTAAATCAGTCACCAACACACCCAGCTATTATTGTCAGTGGATTTAATAAAGCAGCTTGCTGTAATTTTCATTGTCATGCCTTTAGCACCAAGTAGTTTACCTTGTCTAAACTAGGCACAAATGTGTTTTCTGAGGTTAAGAACTACAGAACGGCAGAAATGCAGGCTGGCTGAAGTTGGCAGGGACCTCTGGAAGCTCATCTGGTCCAACGCCCCTGCTGAAGCAGGGCCACCTAGAGCCAGTTGCCCAGGACCTTGTCCAGACAGCTTTTGAATATCTCCAAGGAGGAAGACTCCACAACCTCCCTGGGCAACTTGTGCCAGTTCTTAGTCACCCTCATAGTAAACAAGTGTTTCCTGATGTTGATCTTTAAAGGTCCCTTCCAACTGAAACCATTCTATGATTCTATGATGTTCAGGCCGCATCTCCTGTGTTTCAGTTTGCACCCATTGTCTGTGGTCCTGTCACTGGGCACCACTAAGAGCCCAGCTCCGTCCTCTTTGCAGTCTCCCTTCAGGTATTTATATACATTGATAAGATCCTCCTGAGCTTTCTTTTCTCCAGGCTGAACAGCCCCAGCTCTCTCAGCCTTTCCTCACAGGAAAGAGGCTCCAGTCCCTTCATCACCTTTGTAGCCCTTTGCTGGACTCTTTCCAGCAGTTCCATGTCTCTCTTTTACTCGAGAGCCCAGAACTGGACGCAATGCTCCAGGAGTGGCCTAGGTCATGTAGGCCATCTAGATGGTCACCTAGAAGCAAATGCAAGTTCATAGCAAATAATATAAGAAAAACATGTGAATGTTAAGACTGACTAATAGTTGTAGCTCATGCCAGGCATTCCTAAAGAACTGTGGAAGTACTGAGTATCTACTGGCTCCATCATGGCATATTTGGGTTCATATTTCATCTTCCCAGACTCATAGCTGTCCAGAAGAAAGCAGCACTGCAATATCTAATTCACACAAACACTACTATCTTCTCCACACTCTCAGACCTGCTTTCTCACAACTTTCTCAATGATAACTCCTCACCAAGGACCACACTGTCCGTTAGCCTGTGTTCACAGATCTTGTGGACTTTGAGCAGCAGTGATTCAATTAAAATTCACGATGTTCAGTATGGCTTATAACACTAGAGGTTTCAAGTCCTGGGCACTTGCTGTTTAGCTGTAGCTAAACACACTTGACAGGCTGTAGCACAGCCGTAGTTTCTGGCAGTGCCCAGCAATGCAAGAAGCTGATGCAAAAGTCATTTTCTTCCGTTCTGTCAGCTACACTAATCATGTCCTTCCAGTTGTGCCGCAGTGCCACAGGCTGCTTTTCAAAGCCCACTCTGACACAACAGCCACAAGACAACTTGTACAGAGCTCCCTGGAGCCTAGCCCCTCCTCTTTCCTCCAATTGCAGAAAAGCTGCAAGATGGACCAAGTAGGGCGCTCTGCATCAACTAAGATGATGCAAACTCACGTTGTGCCCAGAATACAGGAATGTTTATACACCAGAATGGCTTTTTTTCCAGTTACAAGTAAAACATCAGCATGAAGTAGTACTAAATCCTTCAGGTCACCTATAAAGTTATTGCACATATGTATAATATCCACATACTACAAATATAAAGGAAAGTGCATGTGCATATAAAGAGGTATTTCTATTTAATGAACAACATTGGGTTCAGCAAAGCATATGATACATAATGTCTGTCACTGGGATTTGTTTGTAATCCATGACAGGCTACTGTCTAAGCTCAAAACCTGAATTAATGTTGTCAGTTGCACGCATCATGCATATGGGAGTACCTTGTATTGTGTTTATCTCCCTGGCAGATTAATATTGTGATCATTTCAGGAAAAATTCAAGGTATGAGATAGAACATTTCAAGCTTTAAGGACTATCATGAATAAAATCCTTGCCATGTTAGGAGATGTGCATTGCTATCTTCCATATGACATTCAGAACCCCACCCTTAAAGAGAACTGAAATTTGTAAGAATACAAATGCACATACTTGAAACAAGAAGAAACCCCCTTTTGAATAAGATTTTTGAATAAGATTTCTGAAACATATCTGTTGTTCTCTATGCACTCACTGATGCCATGCTAAATCAGATGACCCAGTAAATTCTATACGTGGTAACAAAAACTACAGGTAATATCCTAAAATAACAAAGAATCCTTCACCATGCAATTATGTTACAATTGATAGCAAATGCTTTTTTTCCATTTCTTTTTTCTTATATAACAGGTGTCCTTCAACTTTCCCATGGCAACAACAAGCAAATACCCAGCAAGGTCATTAAGAAAAAGACTAAAAGAAGAAAAAGCTGTATTTTAGTGATAATTGATAAGCATAATGCAACACTTTTTGTTCACAATACTCATTTACCAAGTGCAAATGTGTTCATTTCCTTCCTGCTACATTTTTCAGTCTTGTAATGTCAATGAGAAGGAAAGCTGCAGAACGCACATTGAATTAAGGCACACCGATCACTTAGATGAGTACCTTCCTCCTACTTCCATATCTCTCTCACCACACTTCCCCCCCCAACATAGAACCAATAACAAGGAAATCAAGTTTGAACTCTAGAGATCTGAAGTTAAAATAAGTGTGTGAGTCAATTCTCAAGAACAAAAAAGAAAGAGATACTGGTCTGCTTACACAGGCCGTAATATTTTGGAGATAGGATTGGAAAAGATCTGCTTGCTTATTATGCCCAGTACCCTTTTTTATTGCAGGCAACCACACTACTTACTCTCCTTCATAAACTCATTGTGGGCAACCTTAACATTCATTAAATTTTTGTCTCCACTTCTCCTGTCTGTCTATTTCAGAACAACACACTCATCAGAGCAAGAAAACATCTCATAATTTCTACTTAAGGTTTATTTGTAATCAGTTTATTACAATTTGACTTTTAGCTCAAATCCACCTTTTCACTTACCGGTATTTAATTTCTTGATATATTTAGAGATAGCAATGCATTACATGCCATACTTTCATAGTTTCTTATAAGATTGGCTTATCATTCGCAACTAGCCTAGCAGTTTTTCCTTGCAACTGCTGACCAGGATAGTTTAGAGCATCCTAGATTCTGTCCACTAGTGTCTTTTATGAAGGCATTTGTTTCTGCCATAAACCCCTCCATGCAACAACTCCTCAAATGGCATGCGCATTTTTGCACTTTTGTATCACACAGCAGCTAATAGTTTCCTTCTGATCAGCAAGAAACATTTGCACAGTGGTGGGTTTTTGACTCTTGATTATAATTGCTGAGTCTCCAACTTCAGCAGATTCTCCTGATCTCACATGCTGTATTCTTATACTTTCATCCTATTTCTATCATTACAACCCTCAATATCATCCAGTTCTTCCTGTTTAATATTCTACTACTTCTCCAAATTGATGTCATCTTCAAGACTGACTTATAAGCAAATTAATTAGAACATTTGTACTTGTTATGCGAAGATCACAAGAAAAGTTTCCTGGGAATTCTAAATGCATCAGTTTGGCACTTTCTCCTTCACTGCAAACCACCGTTATATATTGTTTACTAGCTTCCACTGACCTTTGAATTTTTGCATAAAGATGTGGACAGATCATTAGTTCTGCACCTGAATTAATAATTTTCTATTTGGCATTATGTTTCTGAAATACAGATTAATTAAATTCTTTCTCAGTTATTTTCTCAAAAATAATACCTTAAGATCACCTGATTCCTCACTGGTAAACGAACAGCATGCCATATTCCATTTCCCATTAACATTGTTACTTATTTACTCTTATTGTTAAAAAATGTTCTAAAGACTTACATTTTATTGAGAGAAGAGTCAAGAGCTCACAATGCCTGGCTCACTTTCCTCCACTCCTGAATTTTGCAGAGCTTCAGCTTTTGTAACACAAAATCTACCCTTTTTATATTTCAGTTTAATATAAGCAGATTTTAACTAGTGATTTCCTGGTCTATTCTATTTTCTACAATAAGCAATTCTATAATACCCTCATTAACAACCAAGAGCACAGCTGAAATAGAGTTTCTCAGAGATTCAGTGATTGCTTTGTGAAGACGTGTCACCTATCCCACTCCAGAATATCTAGACACTACTATTGATAGCAAAATTTGTTCTTCAATCTACATTTAGGAAATCAGAGTTTTCCAAAAAGGACACAAATCCCAGTAGTATAAGTCAATTTTTGATTTGTCCCCCATCAAGTTATAATGTACTAAAAATACAAAAGGATTAATGCTATTAAAACATCATGTCTCTGAGAAGAAAATGATCAGAAAGACAGAAGGAAATGTCCCAGAATACTTTTCTAGGAACAATGATTTTTTGGTTGTGGCCTATTCTTACCATGAGTGATCAAACTACAATAGTCTGTTTCACTAGCTCTGTTAGGCTGTGTAATAGGACGAGAGTTTGATATTAGCTCTACAAATCCTGCTAGCATGAGCACAGATTCTGGTTATGAACACAGGTGTTTTGGTTTTTATTCCAAGCCTTCAGAGTGCGTGTATTCGTTTCACCATATCTAACTACCCAAGGATGGGAGAGAGAGACTGAAGAAATACACCATTTTTATTCTAGCCGTGCAAATTATAAACTATGCCAGGCAACCAATCTATTGAAGTACTGGGCATGATTTCTCAACACACTGAACTTATTTCCCCCTCCTTTCGTGCATGATTTCCCTTCAATTCCTTGACTGGCACAGGACAGTTGTGATGGTAGTACAGCAAACAGTATAATCCAGCTGCATGAAGCTGATGTAAAGCCTAGAGAACTTAGCTGAACTACTGCCATCACTAAATACGGGCTTGTCGCTTATACGATTGCAGGGAATAAATCTGATAAATGCATATGACAGTAAAGAATGAATGCTGTTTTCAAATAAAACTGCCCCTAAAATCCACTTCTTTTCCCTTGAAGAATTTACATGTTTTTAGATATATGAACAAAAGAAGAAGGTACAAATAATGCAGGAGTAGGTAATGAGGTTGAACATCATGGGAGTGGGGGGGTGTCCTATAAAACAGCTATGTAATTCATGTTATTTCATGCAACATCATTCATGCAATCAGCTGTATTTTATTAGGCAGGTTCTTAGCTATTTAGAACAGTTTACTTATCTTTGGGAAGCCATCCTATTTCTGCTGAGGAAATAAAGTTGTTCCAAGATTAAAGTTACTACAGGTACTGTATAACTCCTGTCAGAATGCTGCTAACACACCCCTGTTTCCCAGAGATTTTACAAATTAATTTTAAAGAACAGAGGAACAGTACAAATTATGTGCTATTCTAACATCATCTGTCCAGCTATTTTTTCCACATGATACAGGCTTGGAGGACTAAGAAGGCTAGATACAATTCAACTAACTTGATCCATAGAATTAACTCGTACTCTTTAGCCATTTTTGCTCTTCTTTGCAAATATATTTCCTTGAAAACTCACTAAGTTACTTTTTTTCCCAGGAATATCTGGAGAATCTCATATTCAATGAAGAAGATAATTCTGACATCTCCAAAGTTTAGGATTTATGGTAAAAATAACACAAAATTTCAAAAGCAAACAAACAGCATGAAGACCATCCCTCAGATGTAACACTAACACATAGGCGCTCAAATGCAGCAGTACAACAAGCAAACAGTTTGCAAACAAACTTCCTGAAATGCATAAATAAGAACAAAAAACTCATCACATGATGACTGTGTTTATTTTTTTAAGTTAAGGACAAAATTGTAGTGACTAATGACTGAATTAATATTTATTCTTACCTTTGAACTATGGTTTTCCTGATGTGAGAAAACTTTTTTCAAGCACAGAAACTCTGTTTCAGAAACCTGAATTTTTAAGCAGCTAGCTCTAAGTACTAGTCTAAGTACTCCTCTACAATCCAAAATGAAGAGACAAACAGGGCTTCTAATAGACACTTTTAAGTTAAACACCTATTCCCCATATCATGGGTGAATATAATGAAAAAGTAATCAGGAGTTTTCCTTTACAGACATTTTTCTTCAAAAGGTTGGTTTACTTTTTGGAAACTGCAAATTATTCAACATTTCTTTGCAACTACAATGAGATATATCTTTCCAAGGTGGTTTCATTCCTATTTAGGTACTTACTTTTGTTGAACTGTCCTGAAACATTATCTCTTGAGTCCGTTCAGCGATAAACTGAACTTCCCCAGTTGCGGCTCACTGGCTTATGGGAATACTGATATTAAAAGCTTACAATTTCAAATCTAAATATTGATGTCCCAAGACAGCTGTCAAGATTTGCAATAGTTGTAGAGACTGATAATTTGTGTGATTTCTAAAAATGTATCATAAGTCTTTAAAATTCACTCTTCTCCAGGCTTACTGGTAGGCATTTAGCTAAATAAGTTCTAATTTCTAAAAGGCTTTAACAGAGCTGACCAGACTCTTTCCTTCAGGTTCTGCAAAAGAAACTACAGAAAGATTTATGGGGAAAAAGATTTATGGGGAAAAAGATTTATGGGGAAAAAGATTTATGGGGAAAAAGATTGGACAGGAAAGATTTATGGGGAAAAGACTGGACAAGAATTAGGGCCCTATTTTAGAATAAGCTCACCCTGGGATCTCAGCAATGGCCCTTGAAGCACGATCAGACTTCCTCAGGCTTTGCTGGAAGTACACAGCTGCTGGCTGCAGAAAGCCTGTGAATCCATCCATGATTGCTGTTATTTTTGAAAGCAGTAAACATATCTTTTGAAAAAACAAGTCCTAAATACTTGAATTTAAGGATAGAGAATTATGATTGAAGTTAAGCTTTACCAATTCACTGTACGTGAACATACCTGCCTGCTTCAGATTTGTGCGTTTGGATTTTTGTCGGGTTTTTTCTTCCTCTTGCTTAATCTCAAGGCACAGGAAGAAATTCTGGCCATGCACAAGTGTCATGTTTTTTTCTACTAAAGAGATTATAAGCAATAATACAATCGTCATTGTAAAACTTCAGCAGAAGGACTTACGGCACCACTTGTCTCACTCTCCTATGTCCTTAGCACTCTGTTCTATGTTAGAACGGGCATAGGGAAAATGAAGTCCCAAACAGGACAAGAAGTTACAGAAGACAGACAATGAATCAAAGCAATCAAAAGAATTTATGACATCAGAGCATGAGCACGAAGGCCTTCTGGTTTTGAACCAGAGTTTCCTATAGTGTAAAGCAACTGCATTCACAAAAGTGGAGGGTTTTTCTTTAAAGCAAGAGAAGTCTCTTCCTCTACCCTTTCAAACTTGAAGTTTTGATCAAAGGACAAAGTACATGACCTGTAACATCAGATGAGAAAGCAAATTCATCTTG
>WAAD01003980.1:1426-16882 GCA_013389945.1 Fregata magnificens | reverse complement strand
AACAATTTCTAATAGATTTTCTAAAGAAAGAGAGCATAAGTATAGCTGAAGTAATTGGAGCCAGCTAAGCATTTAATTTAGTCAATATTTTCTATAAGAACTTTTATCAGAAAAAATATTAAAGAAAAAAATAAACCCAGGCAAATCCATCAGGAAAACTGAAGTTATAAAAACAATGTAAAATGAGAAGTGAAATTGTATATTGATGCAGAAGATCATTAAAGATTGAAAAGTCTACTATTTTACAAATATGTTGCGTGAAACCTCTATAAGAAAGGAAAATCTGAAAAAAATTAAAAGCCATCCATACAGTTCATTAACACTTGTTCCTCATAGTAAATCTTCAAAGCCTCCTCTTACATGGCTTTAGCTACTGAGTTGCTCTCCTCAAATACAGCTCTTAGAAATTTGACTCAGACATGGCAGTATCCAGTCCGTTGTCCTTATCATTCAGCACTGATTCCCCTGTGTTTCTGTGCATTTCATATTATTTTATAACTTCCCCCTCCACTCCCTTAAAGTTATTAGTCATCATGATTCTTTTGCTGCAGTCTCTGCTCCTTTTTTTCTCAAAACATCTCTGTTTCTGTTGCCCTTCTGAGAACAGTATATGTTTCATCCTTTCCTTAAACTCTTCAAGGCCTGTTTTTTCACTGGTCTCTTACATTGTCTTAAAGCCACTGAGATTAAAAATAAAATCACATTTCTTGCAAGAACATAGCAAGAACATAGCTAACACAGATAACTAGCCATACTTCTTAACATAAGTGTTTTATTTACGGGTAATTTGTCTTGGTAGCGTTTACTTACCCTGAGCTACTAGTGCAACTAATAACCACAGGAATAGAAACAAATCCTTACCTGTAACATGGAATCATTTCTGCAAATGATGTCACATTCACACTGAAAACAAGATTAATCTCACCCATCTTTACACATCCATATCTGAGCTAATGAATTTTGGCTCCCTTTAAATTAAAAAAGAGAGCAAAGCTCACAAAGGCATAATTCAACTAATTTATTTGAAATGTCCTTTAGGTGGCCACATGTACTTACAACTAATGTATAATAATAATAATTCAGAAATAGGCATCTATGACTTGATTCGTTTGCCCACACTTAAACACAGAGTGTTCTTTGAGATGTCCTGGGCTATCCTGCATGGACTTAACACAGTCATTGTGAAAGGCATGGGTCTCCATAGGTCGTCTGTGGTATCTGCTACTCCTCTGAGGATGTTTCTTATGCCTTAGAATGTCTTAGATGATTGCAATTGATTTGAACTTTAGGATATATAAATTTTAATGTCAGTGTGTGAGATAGGGGCCAAATTAAGTTCTCCAAACATAAGCGTTGAGTATTAAAAGTATTAAGGCTTATGATATCCTGCCTGGCTTCCAGCTGCCACTCCAGGAAGGCACAGGTCCTCCATAGGTCCTTTGTAATAGCTTCCAGCACACTGCAGATGTTTTAGCTATCTTTAAATCTTCTTAAATAAAACTAGGTGCATCTGTATAGGAAACTGAAGAGATCTCTAGGTGTGGAAGCTGCCATTATATCTAACAGAGAACTAGGATTTAGTTCTGTTGCCTAAATCTAGATGACTAACAGTGTTTGAAATTCCCCAGGTTATCCTAGCTTGTCTCCAGTTGTCACCCTGGAACAGCAAGCATCTCCCTTATGTACTGTGTTGTGCCCAACAGCCTCATGTACGTCTCTCTGCCGTTTCAGGACAACTCAATAACATACTTATTTAAAATTTCACTCCTGGTCAATATGTACAGTGTAGTCAAGAGAGTTATTCAGATCAAAAGGGGGTTTCAGTTATCCAGACGTAGGCACCCATTGTTATGTGTGACATCCTAGGGCATCCAGGAATACAATTGAGCAGAGACCTGCACTGTTCTGGACCAGCTACTGGAAGCCAAGCCTTACAGCAAGAAAAATAACTTCAGATGCCTACATTTTAGCAACTGAATTGTACTCTAAGTATTCAAGTTAGGGTGCTCTGTATCACACCATAGGCTCCCTTGAGTCTATTGCCTAATTCTTCAATGAGTGTAATGGGAGCATAAATGCCTGTTTCACAGGAGTACACCTTCATTTAGAAGTCTTAATCTGGAGCTGATTTCTTACTTGATCAGGTAAACTAATATGCTGATTAGATCGTAATCATGAAGTGCTTTTTTAAACAAGAATTATATCTATCAGTTCTGAAATTATACTGCCATACAGCAATGAATAAACTAAGTAAGTCACAGTCAAAATCAAAGACTTTAGTCAGGAAAATATTCAAACTTAATATAAGCATAGCAAAACTTAGAACAGACACTGGAGGAATGGAATAAAGATTAGTTTACTCTTAAACACTCATTTTTCTGTCTTAAAAAATACAATTTTAATACTTTTGTAGTAATTTAAAAATTACCTATAATTAACCGTTGAAGATAGTATGCCAGATTATTCTCTTGGTATTTGAATGATGTTACAATGATAACTGAGTGATTATTGAGAGGGATCTACTGATTTTTTGAGAGGGATCTACTGATTTTCATTTAATCAACAGTGTGCCTTTGAGGGTCCACAAAGTAGAAGCTTTACTAGTACTTCAACATAAACATACGTTTTGAATGCAAACTTTCCCTTTTATTCTTTAACATTTCCATTCAACACTTGCTTTCTTTGCCTTTTTAATATTTAAGTACAGAGAATAATTTAAATCATCAATCAATAGCATCTAAGAGAACATGCTGTTCTTGAAATAAGCTGAATTATAAAAATATTATATTTTACTCTGCTTTCACTTTATTAATGATTCAGCAGCTGTCTCCATTATCACTCTGTAGACTCCAGTTGTAACAGGGCAACATGCTTTTTATTATACTATGTGTATAAAGACCCTTTGTGGTTCATAACTCTGGAAAAGAACTGTGAGTGACTGCAGATGGGGAAAAAAAAAGAAAAAAATACTTGCTTTTTAGAATGCTTTCAGGGTTGAATTAATGATAGGTTATTCAGATCCTCGAGGTGTCATAACATGTAAAAAAAAAAAAATTACAAAAAAAAAATTACTGTACTGCATCTACAACGTGGTACTGTTTTCCGATACCTCATATATATATTCTGTGTATTCAGATGTTGTGACTAAGAGTACAGCTTGGTGAATCTGTGTTTTGATTTCACTTCCCACCCATCTGACAACAATTCACGTCAGACAAGAATTCAAGCTGCATAAAACTTCTTTGCTCCTTCTATTGATGTATGAGTTGTGTGTGAAAAAGCTAGATGTATGTATAGGTAAACATGCATACACACATAACAGGAGGTTTTAAAAGTTTAGTATTTCCTTATATAATAAGGTGTTCTTCATGTAATAAAATGTGAACAAAATGGCAGGCTGGAATCATTTTGCTATTGTATTCTTAAAAATGCAATACAAATGTTACGTGGTAGCTTATTTTTAAACCTGTGTTCCCCTATATGCCATGCATATTAGCATGTTGGTTGCACAGTGTCTGGAAGTTAAAGGCAGACAAATTCAGATAGATGGGAGAAAGGGAAAAGTTACAAAGTTTTGGTGCAACTTAAAAAGTTAGTCTTACCATCAGGTGCAGCATGGGCTGGCAGGTCCTCGTCGGCACAGCCCCCGGATGGCCAGCAGGACCATGGGGGCTGGGACAGGCCGATGGGCCAGGACGTGGACTTGTGGGTGGGCCTGGCTCGGTAGGGCCCATGGCCAGGCAGGGAAGGGCTGTGGGGAGCTGGAGACCGGCCTTGCTGCAGTGTCTCTGGGAGAGGGGCTGACGGCCCCAGGGGGCTGGGCTGTGGGCAGGTGGGGAGGGAGTCCCGGGGGGACCAGGCAAGCTCAGTGAGGTCTATAGTGCCAACAGGACCCCAACACTTTCTGTAACTGGAATTTTATTGAAATATTGGATTTTCAATATCTTTTCTTTCTTTTTTAAGGACAGTTTAATTGGAATTTAATCAGGATTATTGAGCTTAAAGCTAGAGTTTAAATATACTCTTTTTCATGGATTAGATATGATTAAATTACAGTATTCTATTCCGATCTTAGATCTAGAAATATGTAGATGACATTTGAATTGAATTCTTCTAAGAAATTATAAATAAATTGGCCTATACATCCAACTATCAATACCGTAAAGGTTGCACTGCTATCAAGCACTGGAGATTTCAGAATCGCTTTCAGTGCAGACATTGTCCTTCTGTAAAGTGAGTATAAGATAGATTCTCATGACAGTGACTGATGTATGACTCAGTATCAGATTTCCACCTGGAAATGTTTGTTCCTTTCGAAGCAATCCTGAAGACTCATGCTATGTATTTAGTCCGTTAAATTTTTTTATATATATACATATATATAATAATAAACATTATTATATAATGTTATGTGTATTTGTCAGCATTCTTTAGCATGGATGTGCTAGTTCTTGACCAGCTCTTGCCAGAATTTCATAGAGCTAAGAAGACTGACATAATTTTTCCTCCTCCATTAGCACCAGTCACTGTAGCTGGCATAATCCCACAAACATTACTGGTCACAGCTAAGCACCTTCCTTGGCAATTCCTTGTGCCCTTTTTCCTCTCTATTCATATAATGACTGTGTCTGTAAGGTGTAGACCTTTAATAGCAGCAGGAGAAGTCAGGGAAATGACTGTACAGCAGAAACAGTCATGATCTAAACAAAATTATTTTACTGTGTAACCAACTGTCACATTCAAATCCATGCTGAACCCTTTTGAACCACCAGAAAAGTGAGTGAACACATTGTGGAAAAACATTCATTCATATTAAAGTGTTTTAAAGTCATTTCCACTAGCTATGTTGCCATTCTCCACTCCTCCTTCAAATCAGTTTAGGATGGTAAACTAAGATATGAACTTGGTTTCAACTCCCTTCTTCAAGATAAACAAGTTAATTTGAATAAGGCACCAGTTATGATAACTGATTAGTTAAGTTCAACTCTTTTTTTTTTTTCCCCTGGACAGTAAAATAAACACCTTTATTATTAATCTCTCACTACTGACATCAAAATTTTCTAGAAATTAAAATTAAATAGTAACTGATCTCCATTAAAAGCTTATCTTTTAAAGTATATGTGTGCATTTGTATTACTTTCCTGCATAACCTTGCCATCATTATATAACTGTATATCATTGTATAGCATCAACAATTAATACTAAACCATTGGTGAAAATTTCAGTAATCATTGAAAACAACACTATTTATTTGTACAGAAAATTAAAATAAGTCCTATGGATTGTAAAAGCAAACAGACATATCAACCAACAAATGAACAAACAAGAAGAATTCAGAAGCATCTTTAATCCTTTGGATCAAACTCAGCAGACAAGATCCAAACTCATAATTGCTGTCTCTTTCTTCTAACAGAAAACTACCTCTTCCTTTCTCTTTTTTTCCTCTCAGAAATAAGATAGTTTCTTTTTTTTTTTTCCTCTGTTGAGTAGATCACCTTTATGACATATTGTATTCACAATAAATAGATGCGTCAGTATTCATGTTCTTCCTGGAAAGGATGGTTTAGTCATTATTTATGATAAATAAAGATATTTGTGCAAAATAAATGCAACTTTCCCTGGACAAACTGCACTTCAGAATTTAATTTTTTATTTTATTTCCCCGTTATAAAAATACATATTAAGCTGTTGTATTGGGTTTGCGTGGCAAGGTTTTGGTAGCAGGGGTCTACAGGGGCGGCTTCTGTGAGAAGTTGCTAGAAGCTTCCCCTATGTCTGATAGAGCCGATGCCAGCCGGCTCCAGGTTGGACCTGCCACTGGCCGAGGCCGAGCCAATCAGTGACAGTATAAGCACCTCTGTGATAACATATTTAAGAAGGAGAAATAAAACCTGTGCAACAGCAACTGCAGCCGGAGAGAAGAGTGAGAATCTGTGAGAAGACCAACTCTGCAGACACCAAGGTCAGTGAAGAAGGAGGGAGAGGAGGTGCTCCAGGCGCCAGAGCAGAGATTCCCCTGCAACCTGTGGTGAAGACCATGGTGAGACAGGCTGTCCCCCTGCAGCCCATGGAGGTTAACAGTGGAGCAGATATCCACCTGCAGCCCATGGAGGACCCCACGCCAGAGCAGGTGGATGCACACGAAGGAGGCTGTGACCCCGTGGGAAGCCTGCACTGGAGCAGGCTCCTGGCAGGACCTGTGGACCCATGGAGAGAGGAGCCCACGCCAAAGCAGGTTTTCTGGCAGGACCCCATGGGGGACCCACGCTGGAGCAGTGTGTTCCTGAAGGACTGCAGCCTGTGGAAAGGACCCATGCTGGAGCAGTTTGTGAAGAACTGCAGCCCATGGGAAGGAGTCATGCTGGAGAAGTTCATGGAGAACTCTCTCCCATGGGAGGGACCCCAGGCTGGAGCAGGGGAAGAGTGTGAGGAGTCCTCCCCCTGAAGAGGAAGGAGTGGCAGAAATAACATGTGGTGAACTGACCACAATCCCCATTCCCTTTGCCTCTGGTAGGGGGAGGAGGTAGAGAATTTGGGAGTACAGTTGAGCCTGGGAAGAAGGGAGGGGTGGGGGGAAGGTGTTTTAAGGTTTAGTTTTTATTTCTCATTATCCTACTCTGATTTGATTGGTAATAAATTAAATTATTTTTTCCTCAAGTCAAGTCTGTTTTGTCTGTGATGGTAATTGCTGAGTGATCTCCCTGTCCTTGTCTTGACCCATGAGCTTTTCATTATATTTTCTCTCCCCTGTCCTGCTGAGGAGGGGGAGTGATAGAGTGGCTTTGGTGGGCACCTGGCATCCAGCCAGGGTCAACCCACCACAGGTGTGAATACTCCGACTGACATTCCTTCCATCTCAGCATTTTCTTTCTATAACCAAGGTAACTCCCTGGGTTGAATTTCATATCTTTTTTACAATTCTATGCATGACAACTTATTTTTCTATGTTTAATGCCACATGCATGGGTAAAGATGCAGTTCCTTGTCCTGAATGAGTTTGCATAAATTACCCCTTCCAAGCCTCTGCAGGAGTGAACTTCTGTACTAAAAGCTTAATGCAAGATAAAGCCCTTAAAAATGTTATCCTTTCATTGTCTGATTGCAACAATAGTAATAGTTGCAGAGTAGAGCTTTATTCTTAGGAAATATTAAGCTATGTCATAACAGATAACATCATCCATGTTTTCAAAATGAAGTGAGTTGTTCAGAACACACAGAGGCACAGTAGCTGAACTGAACATTAGAAATTGAGTCTTTCAGCACCTCTGTGAAAAGCAATTCATTAAAGTTGATTATTCTCAAAACTGATATCTCATGCAAAAAGCTGCAAGGAACTTCTTAAATTACAGAAACAAATAAAAAGCTCCACTAACTTTTTTTCCCTTCTTTTGTATGATATATATGCCCCATTAAATCTTGTGTGAAAATCAGCAGCACATTAACAGAACAAACTGTTATACTTCTCTACCTTAGACAGCATTAGCTTTTAAAATATCTGCATTTCAACAAAAGGAGAAACAGTTTTTGGAAAAAGAAAAGTTTGTTTCAGTGCACGTAAATTGAAATTGGCCTCCCCCCTCCCACTGTGTTTTGTGTTGTCATTACTTCTTTGTTCAGTAGTTCGCTTTGGTTTTGTTGTTGCTTTTTAGTGGAAGCCCTGTACATATATGTCTTTATGCTTATGCACTTATATACATTTTTTTACTGTGTGTGCCTATGTGTTCATGTGTGTATACTTAAGCTGAATGTATATATTTGACTGGATTTGGGTTGAAACCTATGTTACTAATTTTGGAAAGTTCCATTAACATTTGATGCAGTTTTGGTACATTGTTTCATAGAGCACAGGCAAAATTTAACATTTATTTGAAGCCATCATGCTGAGATCCAGTCCCACCACTGCTGACAGTAATTCTTTACATGTGATCTGGCTTTTTGATTATGCTGGAATTATATTAAGGAGCAATCTGCAGGCAACCATTCTAGTCTGTTCACTTGAATACAATTTATTTAGTGCTTTCCTGCATGCCTTGTCCATCATTTAATCTCAGTTTCTACGGGAATTAGTCTTGAGTCTAGTAGGATGTCGGTTTCTTAGGTTCTAAATGATTAAAGTAAACACAGGCAAGAGTGAAAAGGGAGAAGAAACAACTACAGGAATCTTGCTTCCTTTTATTCTTTGGGGAAAGGTACACGCAGTGCAATGAACAAAACTACCTTTCATGTGGAAATACTGCTTTATAGGCAATGCAGAGTACTTTATTTATGAAGACGGGTAAACTAATGCTCATTAAGATGAAATATACTGAAGTGTTGGTTTTTTAAAACCCTAGAATTTTATAAAGGCATCTGGGATTTGAAATATGATGAAATATAAAGCACAACACAAAATGAGAAGAAACTTTCATTGCCAGAGCAACCTATAAAACCAAGTGAATATTTAAAATTAGTTTATAGGTTGAGATTCTAGAAGAGTAATGTAACCGTCCACCCTCCACTCCCCAAATGCAAAACCAATATTTATCAGTAGTACAGTTAAGGCTAAGATATAGTCTCTAGAAAATTGTTCTGAGCCAAGTAGGAGGAGGAAAAGGGGAAAAAAAAGGAAAAAAAGTGAAGAAATACCAGATTTCCCAAGATAACACATACCCCTTGGAGTGGTCATTGTAAAAAGATCTCCTAAGGGATCTCCAAAGGTTCTCCTAAGAGACCCCTAAGTTTTACAGTATTATGCACAACTGGAAAAGACCTTCAGAGTCACTGAGCTGAGTTCCATCAAATGCCAGGAACCTGTTAAAAAACTCTTTCATCAATATTACTAAATGCAGTTGTTTTTTTTGCCTCTGTTACTGCATGGGAAAGTTCTTCCAAAATCCATATACTCTAAGATTCTTAACACTGTCTTCTGTTTTCTCATCCAAACTTCTTCTCAATAAGTGAATATTTGTTTGCTTTTCTGCCATCATTGCCCTTTAGCTTAAATATATGTTCTTCTTCATCTCTGGTAATTATTCTGTTAAGCTACGTAATAAAAATCTCGCCTCCTTGCGCACGAAGGAGTACAGAGGCACAGGGCAGGTGGGGTGTATTGGGTGCAGGTGCCAAGGTGTTGGTAGTCCAGGGTCTGCAGGGGCAGCCTCTGTGGGGAGAGGCCAGGGGCTGCCCTGTGCCGGATACAGACGGTTCCAGCCACTTCCAACAGAAGCACTGCAGGGCACGGCTGAGCCCCTCCCCTGGTGGCACATCTGGGAAAAGGTATTTAAGAAAGGGCAGAAAACACCACACAGCAGAGAGAGGACTGAGGGGAAAAACGTGTGAGAAACAGCCTTGCAGACACCAAGGTGAGAGAAGGAGGGGGAGGAGGTGCTCCAGGTGCTGGAGCAGAGATTCTTCTGCAGCCCCTGGAGGAGACCACAGTGGAGCAAGCATTTCCCTGCAGCCTGTGAAGAAGACCATGCTCGAACAGGTGGATATTCCCTGAAAGACTGTATCCCGTGGAAGGACCCCACGCTAGAACAGGGGAAAAGTGTGAGGAGGAAGGAGAGGCAGAGGAGCTGTTCTGGTCTGGCCGCAGCCCCCCCATTGGTTGGGGTGCAGGGGAAGAGCATTTTGAAATTACACAAGACTTATGATGGCATGTTTAGATGAGGAACAAAAGCCAGAAAAGAGAGAGGTCAAAGTGATTTGGGTGAGGAACAAATGTGGGAAAATAAATAACAGGCAAAAGGGGTCAGCTGTGTGTAAGCAGTTTGCTGGCCAGTACTTGGGATTGTACTGGTTTGTCTGGCCATTTCCTGTGCCTGATCATCCTAGACTGTCCTGTCTGATTAAATTCTACCTCTAACTCTTTTCCTGAGTGAACGACTCTCTGTTTGGTGTGTGGGTCTGAGTGCCAGCAATTGGACTCAGACCATGAGTTGGAGGACTCCTGTGTCCATGGTGCCAAAACTCAGAGAGACCAGACTGAGCAGACTTAAGTTCTACCTGGAGTAGCCAGGGATATGCCTGTGTCTCTGAGGGTGAGACCACGGGAGGAGATGGCTACCCAAGTCTCTGTGCAGGAGACAATTGGGAAGAGCAAGGATCCAGGCCCAGCTACTATTGGATGGACTGTGTGTCTAAGCCCAGTTACTGCAGGGATCCACAGCGTGTGTTTGGGGCGGGGGGGAGGGCTGTATGTGTGCAGGGGGGGCTGTACCAGCAAACAGAGTGGGGTTGTGTCCTTGGGGGCTTGTATGACCATGTGCCAGCAACTGGGGAGACTGGGATTCAGGGGTAGCTACTGAGTGGACTGAGTATCTGAACTCAGCTACTGGGGGGATCCACTTGCACATATGTATATATATTCCCAGTAAGGCACCTTCATCCTGTTCAAGCAGAGTGGGGAGCAGGATGGGGCCATTGGTGCTGTTTGTGTCTGTCTGTGTTGATTTGTGTGGCCACATATACATGTACACACATACATATACATTTACATACACATATGTATATGTGTGTGTGTCTGTGTGTTTGCATGTGTGTGCCTACTGGAAGCACGTGCTCAGCCTCACTATGGGTTGGAGCTGGTGACTTGGAGCTGCATCAGCCTCACCTCCATTGGGCTACTGGATTCAGCAATGCCTAACGATCCTGATGCACGTTAACAATCTTTTTTTCTCATAATTCCTCTTATCTTTATTTTCCTAGAATCAAAGGGGGGGGAAAAAAACCCCAAATGTTCTTTTAGGGTGTCTTATTTCACAGTTGTGAGCAGCACAGCAGAACTCAGAAGCAGAAATTGCAGAACAGGGCAGGGTGTAGACCTCGGAAACATCACAGCTGTTGAGGAAGACATGTATCCAAATTCGTATCTCATAATTCAGATGCAGTGCAAACAGTTATGTTTCAACCAAGCAGATAACTCCACCTGTATTCAGTTCCAGTTTTGCCTAACTTCCACATTGTTTGTAAGCAAGGAGGGGAGCATGACCTAGGATGAAAACTCAGACCATACTGTGGTATTCTACCATGAGCACTTTGATGCAGTCTTGAAGGACTGGGCATCAGTAGGCTTGTCACAATACACCTCATCTGTTTCCAAGTTTGATTCTTTCAAAACAGATTAGGAACACTAAAGGATTAGCCTGAGTTACACCCAGGATAAAATGAAAATGCATGATTGCTAAGTAAGTTTGTTGTCAGACTTGAATTGACA
The DNA here is from genome assembly GCA_013389945.1 of Fregata magnificens. Classification (NCBI taxonomy): domain Eukaryota; kingdom Metazoa; phylum Chordata; class Aves; order Suliformes; family Fregatidae; genus Fregata; species Fregata magnificens. Next base: position 5,688 of record WAAD01003980.1, on the reverse strand, counting down.
ATATGTAACTGTGCCTATGGTACTTCTGAATTCAAACTGGTTTTTGTGTAGACAGCCACTTCCCACAATAAGGCCTCATTTTATAGCAGATTTTTTTGTTATTAAACTCCAATTACTTCTCCTCATATTTTGTAGTATTGATTTTTACTTCATGTTTATTAGCCTATTCCTCAAGGTAAATTCACACTTTCTAGCCAGTCTTTTGATCCTCTTTGATACAGTTAATTTTCTTCAGCTTTGTGTCACAAATAAATTTCCTTTGCACACTCTTTTTAAAAAAAAAAAAAATTTATGAAAGTATTAAACAGAATCAGTTTTGGAGCTGATCTTGCTTGAATACCTCTGGTAACCTCTGTCTGCAGCATATCCTCCATCTCATAAACCACTTGCACTTACCAGTTCTAACCTTCTCTAAAATAGCTAGAGTGATATCCCATGTTTTACTACATAAAACGATTTAATAAAGCCAGATCAGCAGCTTTTCTGTGTTCCCATTTTCTGTAAAATTTCTTATCAAGAAAACCATCAAGCTTACCATTATATACTCGCAATAAATCCAAGAGCATTGTTATGTTTTCCCTTTGTAGTGTAGACATCATGGAAGACTTGGCCATGCATAATGATGCTGAATTGAAGAACTGGGTGTTGAAGTGTGGAGTGGAAGAAAATGAGTCTGATTTTAGAATATGACATCGTTCAATTAGGGAAGTAATGGAATTAATTAAATTAGCATATATTAAAAACAATCACTACTGGAAAAGGTAACACAATCTAACATATATATATTTTAATTATAGTACTAGATAACATTTTGGCTAAAAGAAAGAGAATAGGAGAATAACTTAATTATAAACATTATTCCATATAGCTCACTCTTACAGAATTCGTAGTAAATTAATAGAAGCAGTAACATGTAAAACTAAGCATCAGTAGAGTGAAGTATAAAGAGATGGAGTCTCTGAGGGTGAGACACTCATTTTGCTAAATTAATTATACTCTGTGCTGAGCAATCTTTCTCCCATCCAAGCAAATACTTAACACATCAAAAGCAAATCAGAAGCAGTCCATTGTCCTGTGAGTAACATAACGCATTAATGTATTCTGCTGGAAAATGTCTCGGGGTACATAGAAACTATGAGGACTGAAGTAAAGGATTTTAATGATAAAACAAAAAGTTATACAGGCTCATGACCACAACTGTACTGTGTGGCTGATATAGAACGTATTTTTATTTATTGAATACAGACACACAATGACGCCCTTTGCTAAGCTGCGCATCCTGACAGCTCATTAAGAAGAGAAACCATAACAAACAATTTGATGAAATATTTTTTATAGGCTATGAAGGGATAACAGCCTTGACAAATGAAATAAAAAAGCAATCAAGGGAAGCATTTTGAACATTTCTAACAGTGGGTAATTGCCATAAAAGCAGAATAAAATTATTTGGGCCATGTACAAACATGGTGTAAAGGAATACAGCCTTGAATGCAACAAAGTATGTGCATTTTCCTATTAGTTTTGAATTTAATCTAATCCCTTTTCCAATTTACTAAATACCATTGAAACAATAGTCATACAACAAATATTCTGTAATGTCTCTACATGATATACCATGAACGTGTCTGATGCTTGACTTTGATAGCCCTGGCTATCCCACTATGGGCTTTGATCATATTAATTTAAATTGAGCAATGTTATAAAAATAACAAAATATCTTTGCAAATCACCTTCAGATCTAACATACTGTCAGCACTTCCTATGAGTCTCAGAGAAATGGGTTCGATTAACAGATTGTGATGAAAGGCAAAAGTATTTTTATTAAGAATTGCTTTAAGAACCTAAGACTGATTATCCTTAAACTTTGGGTAGTGCATGTCTGCCCTGACTTCAGACATCTGAAAATCTGGGGCTTTTAATTCGGTTGCCCACACACAGGTGCCTAGAAACATTTGAGATGGCTAGATATCCCACCTCACATCCAGCTGTTCTTTCAGAACAACATAAATTGTCCTTACATTCTTCTTCATATGCCCCCAAGAACATCTCAGACACCCTACAGCATCTCAGCTGGAATTAGACCTTCATGTGTGGATAGTAGAAACGGGTTCTGAGGTTTACTTTTGTGCTAATCGTCCTAGACTCCTCTTAGAGTCAGCAGGAGAAATAAAGACTCCATATGGCAATTGATATAATTTTAAGCTCTGGTCTAAAACCAGATTAATTTCCTCAAGAGATTACCAATCTTTCTATTGTCTATAAAGTGAGCCTAGGTCAATTGTGGCCAAAAATGAACCTAACACTGAATATTTGAATGTCTAGACTCAAGGAAGAGGAATCCTGCCTGCCCCAAGAGTCTACATTAATTCTGAAGGCAGAATTTACTCGCTAGATCCTCTAAGCCTTGCAACACTGAGGAGGACTACGTTAGTCTACCTTCACATAATAATGATAAAAATACAATGATGAAAGAAGAGTCTATGTGTTTTCAAATCCACAGTAGGATCTTTTCTTATTAGTTCCTTTAAAGTTCATATCATTTATGTCAGCTTAGTTTTCTTTCTAGTATTTTAGAAAGACTGCTTTGTCTTAAAGGTCAATACTATAGAAAACAATTTTGCATTGCTAGAGGGAAACAGTAAATAATCAAGTTGCGTCAGGGGAGGTTTAGATTGGACATTAGGAAGAATTTCTTTACTGAAAGAGTGGTTAGGCATTGGAACAGGCTGCCCAGAGAGGTGGTGGAGTCGTCTACCCTGGAGGCGTTCAAAAAAGGTGTAGACGTGGCACTCCAGGGTCTAGTTTAGGAGTCATGGTGGTGTTAGTTGATGGTTGGACTTGATGATCTTAGAGGTCTTTTCCAACCCAATGATTCTATGATTCTATGATTCTATGATCACAGAAGTTCATCTGACAAACAACTGAAGAATATTCTTGAATTCAGAGTTAAAATTGTATAGTATATACCTATTCAGTGAACCACAGCAAACTGCCACAACTAATTAATCTGAAAGTGAACAGATTTTCTTCAGGCTGTTCAAACTTGCATCAAAACTATGTATTTGATTGTCATATTGCATATGTTAATATTTTACTGTCATAGTGTTAGAGCAGGTTTCTCCATATCTATCATAAATGCTACATCTTAATGTTAGTTTGAATCTGATTATAGCTGTGACATATTTTATTAGTCTCCTTATCTACAGATGAAAAAATAAGGGAAATACCAATTTTAATTTAATTTATCCATTATGAAGGATTTGCTTTACTGTAAAAAGTTTGTAATAGTCTATTACTGTCCTGTTACCTGTAAGGGCTTAGTGCTAAATCTGGTCTGGAGAACAGAGGTTTTCTGCCTGAAGATATTACTGCCACATCAATACTGACTGCAGGTAGAGAGCTAAGGAAAAAAGAGGTGTGGTGGAGGGCAGAAAGTAGGCAAGGAATGGGCAGGACATTCTAAGCCTCATTAGCAAAGGAGATGATGAAAGTGTCATTTAGTAAGACCAGCACAAGCAAGATGGAAATGATAAGGCAGAGAGTGAAACTTGCACTGGAGGAATTATGAAATGATTCCACCAAGCTGGGATCAAATGTGATCAGTGTAACCCTATTTCTTTGAATCTTTGGGTGTATCTACTTTGTACAATGGAACATAGAATATATTCTTTTTCATTTATGATGAAGAATCAATAAAATTGACAACTGAGTCCTGTCCACAGCAACATGGGACTGTAATATTTTGGGCATAGAAATAATATACTTGAATTCCTACAACATTTTTCTCATGTAAATACTTTGTCTGGACAGACCTTGATGTGAACCTCAGTGTTCACCTAAAACTCCAGCAGCACTTCAGGTTCTAGACTTATGCACATATATGTGCATAAGTCTGGCTGGATATAACCAGGCTCACTAGAGAGGAGCCGAGGGGCGGCAGGCCAGGGTCAGAGGTGAAATCGATAGCCCGGCTCAAGTGTGTCTACGCCAATGCACGCAGCATGGGCAACAAAAAGGAGGAGCTGGAAGCCATGGTGCGGCAGGATGGTTACGACTTAGTTGCCATCATGGAAACATGGTGGGATGACTCCCATGACTGGAGTGCTGCAATGGAGGGCTACAAGCTCTTCAGAAGGGATAGGCAAGGAAGGAGAGGCGGTGGCGTGGCCCTGTATGTTAGGGAGTGTTTTGACTGTACAGAGCTCAATAGCTGTGATGACAAAGTGGAGTGCTTGTGGGTAAGGATGAGGGGGAAGGCCAAG
>WAAD01003977.1:397621-420726 GCA_013389945.1 Fregata magnificens | reverse complement strand
CAATATTATTAATTTCTCTTCCTTTAACCAAAAATATATATAGTGATATAGTTCACCAAGTACAAAACAAAGCTTAGATCAATTTCAATGTGTCAATTTGTATTCCTGACATAACTGGAGCAGAGTCTCCTAAGGGAGAGAAATTTCATGGCTATTCTGGTAGCGGTATGTATTGATTCTTTTCCTATCCCTGCCCCACAAAACACCTCCAGATACTTTAGTATTTGTAGTTGTCATGGTATGCCCTGACTCCTTCCACCAGTAAATAAATCAAACTTCACTTTTGTCCAGCCAGAACTGTGTTGCAAGAGGTGGCCACAAACTGTGAACCACAGTTCCAGCTTTTGGGATAGTTACAATTTGGGATTGGATTTTTACATTGCAAGTTGAACTCTAGCTCTAGCAATTTTGTTTTTGCCTAAACAGTGACAGGATTTATCCTCTGCAGTGAAACCAAAACAATCCTTTGCCAAGAAGTTGATCTGTTTATGAGTAGTTATCTTGCATTGGCAGGACCACACAAACTAGAATGGCCACTTGAAGTAGTCTGATATGATTCCTTGAGAAGATAGGTCGCATCACTGTTTTAACTTTGCCGTTGTGGGCAAATTCCAGATTGGGTGATGAATGTTGTGTGCATTCAACCCCTTAAAACAGCAAAAAGATTGTGCTCCTCTTCCTCCCCAGTGCTGCCCTTGTAGCATGTCCATGGCCAGTTGAGTCATCTCCATCTCCCTCGTGCACCAGAGAACCAGCTGTACTTTGATCCTCAATGAAGTAGCTCCAGGGTAAAGATCAGTCTCGTTACTCTTTAAATATGTAGCTTTGTCATAAATAGTGTCTATAATCCACACCTTCCAAATATTAATATTATGTGTTTATAGATGGCTCTCAGGACATCTGTAGCAGATGCCTTTGGTGGTTATAGGCAGCCTGCTGACTTCTTGAATTCTATAACAAAAAAAACTTACAAAAATATTAACCCTTTAGAAACATTTTCAAATGTATTTTGCCATATAAGGTGTTCACTTAAAAGACTGTGGCTTATGTTGATTGGTGATATACTAAGTACCATAAGAAATTCACAGCAAATCATTATGAGTTGTATTCTGGTTATACTGGAATTTCCCTCAGGAAATATAACAGAAATCCCCTGGCTGCTGTTTAGGGGAACTAGGACAAATATGAGATAGAGGTGGCCAAGTCATGGTTATCAAGCCAAATACAAAAGTCAAATGCTTGAATTGCATGTGTCTCAGGCTAGCTACAGGGCTGTGCTGGCATGGGAAACACTGGCTACTTTAAATCCCTATTGGCAGGGTGAAATAAAGCAGCAAGTACTACTGAAGCTGACATTGCTGGGCTCCCCAAGACCAAGCTACGCATCCAACCTCTGCAACCTCTTGGAGCAATGGGACAGCAATGGAGTCGCTGCTCCAAGACTCTACGTTTCTTGGCTCTCTGAGTGTTTGGTGCTTCTTGGCTAGACAAAGATTTTGTTATGGAGCTCACAGTTACAGGACATTGGGTCATCTGTGTATGGCATAGGCATAATACAAGGCAGTAGTCTGCTTGCTTTTTCCTCTACAAGGTGATCAATGAGTGATGTCACCCAGCACATATACTCCACTGTACTCTGTGCTGTGACCACTCTGAGACATGTTCCCTCTTCTGGCAATGAGCTGTGACCCTTGTGTGGATGGCACGTAGTGAGTGCTGGCGCCACAGACTGAACAAGCTTCCACAGCCAATCCATCCTCATTTACAGGTTGACTTTTCTTATTTAATAGCCTACTCTGATGAGCTGCATAAGGTTGTGTTTGAGAAATGCTAGAAGCTGATGCATGCCTGCCAACCAACTTCCAGCTGGCAAGAGACCTGAGCAATTCCACAAACTAAATGAGATGGGTTTAGAATACATTTCCTGCTGCTGTGCCTCCGAAAGGGGAAAGAGCTGTTTCATTACTCAGGAGTGTTGCATGCCATTCAAGGGGTGTAGGATGGCATGTTTGTCTGGTTGGAATTGCACGGGGCACGGAAAAGATTTGGATGCACACATGTAGCCACATACACTCATACAGGCAACCCAGTTGCAGCAAATTAAAGCCAGATAAGCAAGCTGTTTCCTAACAGTAACTTATTGTCCTGGCTGATCTCTCAGGCTTTTTACCAACATATGCTCTCAATTTCTGAAGTCCCAAAAGCATAAGATCTATGAGATCTGGGCTAACGGGCTCATTCACATTCCTTTCCTTCTCTCAGATTCATGCTGCTCAAAGACGACGCCAAGTGCTGGTAGGCCAGGAGTTCAATTTAAAGTGGAGCTTAGAAACTTGGTGTAAATGCCTCTATCGGCATTTGCAATCTCTTCATACCCCTCAGTTTTCCATCATGCTTCCAAAAGCTGTTTAATGAAATGCAGAAGCTTTTCTTCCTGTGTCTGAGATGCTCTATATCCCAGCTAAAACCTTCAAACAGAAGCAGGAACTAAAACATTGTCAAATTAATGGCTGTGATGAGCACATCACTGGAGCAAGATGAAGGTCAATTTATTGGCCCTAGGTTTTTATTGTCTCTTTTGCCTCAGGAAAATCACATAGCACCGAAAGCAGGTAAGGCCTTCCCATATCCCAGCTTTCCTTCCACCATCTTACAAAACTCACTAGCTTTCTTTCCATGTTTCAGAAGTATTCACAGTCAGTAATGAAAAGAAGCATGTACCAGGTCTCATCACCGCAAAGCTCCTTTCCTTTCTCGTGCCTTCTCTGTAAAGATCTCAACACTCGGAATAAAAAGGAATGAATGCCATAAACCTCATAAAATAGGGTATTCTGTATAAGCTCCACTTTTGGGACACTTGCAAATGTCTAAAATACAAGCTCCTAAGTTTCAGGTCACCAATAAAGGCCAAATATAAAATGGTCCGCCTCTTTAAGTGCTTACATATAGAATATCAGAATATCTTTTTGGAAACTCTTCAAACACAAGTTACAGGAGACACTGAAGGACATTCCTACAGAAAATAAGCAGAGTGATGGAAGGGTTCCTTCCAGCCTTTAAAATTTGTATATCTGCAAGAATCATTAATCACCATAACAGATCACTGTCAGTAGCCTCTGAATGGACTTTTCTCCCATGCTCTCTGTGAATTCTCCATGCCCTGTGGGTTTTATGATTCAGGGTTACTAAATGAGCTGTTTGTTTGGATAAACCAATACTTTGGGAATATCTTAGCTTCCCTAACAGGTGATTTTCTGAAAGCTCTTTTTGCCCCTTTACCCCAGCTGAATAATGCAGTCTGTCTACAACATTTTGTTACAATACTTTTCCTTTACTGAACACAAAAAAATAGCCTATATAATCACAACAGGGTTCATATGGTAATATAAGCAAGAACAATAGGGACCATCATTGGTTTGAATTGCATGAAATCTAAACCACTCAGTTTTGAACTGTGTGAAAATATAACTGGACTTTGTTTTTTCAGCAGAGCATGTTGTGCATGAGAGCCATTTCTCCCATGAATTAAGAAACAGATGTACTTAAACTCCAATAAACATCACAAAGTTCCCACTGTAGAAGTTTCCTTTCAGGAGATGCCCTGTAATACTAGGTCATCCATCCTACCATGAAGTTCAAAACCCATTCTTATAATTGTGTGAGTCCACTTACGAAAACACCTTCACTTATGAAAACTAGTGCTGCAGAAAGCCCTGAAATGTTATTGAAAAGTTCACATGCTGAGCTGAAACCGCAGAACTTCTTTTCCTCTGTTTTGTGGGAAGCCATGCCTTACAATGGCCTTTCACACCGTCATACAGGCAGAGCCCTTTCTGTCACAACCAGATGACAATACCCTTAGAGCTTTTTTAGTTTGTTTGAGTAGAACACTGAATATTTCCTTAAATATCAGCCATACCCACAGCTTGCAGAAAGGAACAACAAAGATGCGTTTACGCGTTTACTATTAGTATTACAGTAGGGCACAACTGTGATGTTGCAACTCTGTTATTGTAGATGCTGGGCAAATACTGCCAGAAAAAGCTTGAATAGAGTGAGCTGTTAGTGACCTAAACAGGCAGCACTGGAGGTGCTAACCTAAATAGAGGAGACAGGAAAATAGTGAAAGGGAAGCTAAAGAAAAGCTTTAAAAGGTGTGTAAGATATGTGAAACACAATTGGGACTTCAAAGTTTTGTGGGGTGCAGAACTCTCCCTGGAATCTGTGCTGCATGTTTATTACACAGGTAGACTGTATAAATGTCTGTAATGTCTGTAATGACAGTATTAATGTCATATTAATGTCTGTGATGGGTCAAAACCATGTCCACTAGGTACAGGGGTGACAGCAATATTAAATTAAAAAATATAGTCTCAATGAAGAATGAACTTCAGTAGAGAATACATCTCAGGAAACTCTGTTTGGCTTTATAGTATTGCACGAGCAGAAAAGCAATTTAAATTTATTGCCTATCTATTCTGTGGGTAATGACTCATTCTCTTCTGGAGGAATGCAAGCAGACTTGTGATGCACTCAAACATTACACTAAAAATATCCCATTACCATCCACAGTCTGTCATACAGAAATATTTCTTGAGAGGTTTTTGAAACAAGGACTTACATATTCCAGTTCAGTTCATCAAATAAGCAGGCCCTGACTACTTTCAAAACCAAACAGCTGTGTTGACATCTTTAGGATTAATCCTTAAAACCTTAGGTGACCAAAACTCCTTCTAATTTGATTTTAATTCTGTTACATGCAACACACTTAACCTGATGCTTCCACTTAACTATAGAATAACAGCATAGGAATGGAGCACATTAATTTAGATGTACAGCTGTATAAGCAAAACATCAGAGCTCCCTGTATTGGTAAATGCCTGCATTGTAGGATTTGTAACCAAAAGCTTTTTGATACGGTGATGTGCTTTGTGTGTTTGTGTATGCCAATGTGACCATCCTTCCCCAGTAACTCTGGAATGATGCAGTCAGTGTTTACTGGTTTTGAAGAAATGCAGTTGTCTCAATGACACAAAGTTCCTCCTAGGTTCGTGAAAAGAACAGAAAGTGAGAAAGAGAGGTTTCAACCACCAGGTCACTCCTTACTAAAAATGATTAAGTCCACCAAGGTGGCCATTTGTGAGAAACAAATCAAAAAGAAGCCAGACCATCTTAATCTTATTGCTCATGGCATTCTTTTAAACTGTGACAGGTATAGGTTTCACAAGGACTTGTCCCTTGAAAACCTTTTCTGTTCTGTGTTTTGTCAAAGAAAAGCCCAGTTAATCAAAACGAAAACATTTTGCCAAAGCCTATATAGTCCAGCTGTCTGAATGTTAGCTGACCCATAGCGTTTTCTCTTAGCCACCTTGGCATGCTGTTTTCGAGAAAGCCTAGATAGCCAAAATCTGGATCTGCTGTTATGGGGATTGCTTTGGGTCTGAGCAGTTAAGGTCCTCTGGGGTCTCTCATCTGAGCTAAGATCAATGAGGAAAAAGAAGCCTTGGGAATCAGATGGCCTAGATGTTTTGGGCTTGTCTTTAGAGAAAAATTCTGATTTGAAAGCTTGATAACAGGATGTCTTGATTAGGCTTATTTAAAAGAAAGACCTTTCATGGATATTTCTGAGGATCAGAATTTTTTGTTTTGCATTCCAACATTGTTTTTCCCTCCAAGATATTGGGCTTTGTTGCTGTACAGGGGTTACAATTAACCAGATCCTTTCAGGGAAGTAAAAACCATTATTGTTTGATTACCACTGGCAGAAGTCTGAGTGTGTCCTTAGTCCAGACTCTGCACAAAAGCATTCATTTCTGCTCATGGTGTTTTGCAAACAGGAAATACAGGGTCTGTTTATGGTTTTGTTGTGTATTTTAAAATCGTTATTGCCACCATAGAAGAAGCCAAAGACCTGATAAGGAGCCCTTTATGCTACCATATTTGGTCAAACGATGGTTCTATGTATACTACATGTGAACACTAGAAACTTATTTTTAGATGACCAGTGAGACCTATGTAGTTTAAAAATAACCAGGCATAGGGACTGTACTGTCTTTTTAAAGGACAAAGCACAGCCGTTGCATGAGCAAACACAAACTAGCCTCTCCCTCAGAAAAACTACATTCTATAAATATGTCATCAAGGTCATAAAACCAAGCCTACTGGATAAGAAAATTTTTCTGATTTAAGTACAGGTGTCAGCAAACTCACTGCCTACTCGGTATTCAGATTGGTACCAACAGGAAAAGAAAGGCGTTTGACAGCAATGTTAGCTGGCTGCAGTTCCGCTTGGCAGAATGAGAGTGGGAAAGCAGGAGTAAAAAAAGGCACTGTGGCAAGGCCAGGTCCAGAATCCAGTCAGCCGTTTGTAGGAGACTTGTTCAGTACTGGAAGATCTAGCAGTGAAAGACATGTTTGGTTTTGCTCCTCTGACGAATGGACAGGCGGTAACATGAATCAAACTGTTGCATTCTATGGAAAGGTTTTCATTTTAGCAATTGTGGTTGTATCAGTTAAAGAAGAATCTGTTTAGAAAGGCAGTGGCCTCATGAACCAGGATCTTTGATTGCATCTAGGGTGGTAAGATATATGAAAGGTCTACCTTTTATAGCAGAAGATATGTCTGTTGGTATTCATGTAGTAAGGTACCTCACAACCAGCCAGTTTGTAACTACTGCATTGTGTTTTGACTAACAAAAAGAAAGTCACTTTGATGGGCAAAACTGGTGTTTCAAGAGACAACCTCTTTGACTTTTAAATTATTTGCACTTACAATTCTATACTATTGTGATGTAAATCACATGAGGTCATGCTGACTAATGGAACATGGCACCTGAGTCATGGAGTCATGAACTAATGAACAAGAAATTACATGGGCTGTAATTAGCTCTTTTAGGGTATGAAAAGGGCTAAAATATCGGCTTTTTAGAGCCATTCCACAAGAGGTCATCTTCATCCTTGTTATTTCTGAAATGCCAAGGCTGTGAGTAAGAGAAATTGTTTCTTGTTAGAAATGACTTTTTGAATTTCAGCCCTAAGATTAGTTAGGTTATTGGGGGGGGCGGGGGGGGGGAACACAACACTGTAGTAATTTAATATGGGGCTTTTTAGAGGAACAAAAGAAATCTTACTGAAACTAACACTTTCATCAGAAACTTAGTTAAGCTACTAAAAGGAATGAAGCAGGTGGTGATAGGATTTTGAATAGAGTTGAGAGAAACAAGACTGTTTTTCTGACATAAAGTTATCACTCCCAAAGCTAATTGCCCTGATACACCTACATCCAAACAAAAGAACTCCACCCCAAATCAAGCCATAAACAGCCAGCAGGATTTTTATGGCCAAAAGAAAGGACTTATTTTCTCTGAAGCATTGGCTGCTGCAGTGCTGGCTTGTAACTTAAAATCAAGGGAAGTAACAGCGTGCATTTCTATCCACATCTTTTCTTGTCTTAAAATTACAAGTACTGCTTTTTAGATTGTGAGGAGGAATGAGGTGCTTTTTTAAAAATATAAGTAAGTAAACCATTTTTCACTTCCAAACTGCAGATTCTCATGTAGCGCACGAAGCTGTGGTGATCAGAACAGTTACTTCTGACTGATGACCGCTCACTGCCAACTTTATTGTACTTCTTGACTACAAAAATTATTTGTAAGGCCTACAGACAGTTTTAGTGAGAGAATCTAGGTCAAGCCCAATTGGGAAAAGGAAACCACAGGCTTGAGTTCTTTGGATTGTGGCTCAGGCAGAGGAAAGAATCTTATTTGCACTTGCCTGGATAAGAGAGAGAGTATTCCTCTTCAGGTCTAACAGGCTGATATTTTTCATAGACTCTTTAATTCAGTGTGGGTATGAAATAGTTTTCAACACTAAGTGATTCTTTTGGTGTTACCAGAGTGCCTTAGTGTCTTTTATCTGTATCTTGGGAATAATACGTTTTTAATAAATAGCCTTTCCTGGAAGCGAGATGGGTAGTAGCATTTGTAATGCCAAGCAAATAGCAGTTTTAATTAAGAGCCAAATCCCCCCATGCCTTTATTTGACAGTCCACAGTACTGGTTTCACTTGCAGTTGTCATGTTCATTATTAATCTGCAAAATGAGCACTCACAAGATAAATGAGAGGAAAATACTCATAGGGTACATGTAATTAGCACCCGACTTATTATGAATTGTGATGATCTTCTTGATAATTAATCAGGCTTAGAGTTGATGTTTGGAGGCAATCCAGATATAAGACATTTCAACAAATAAGACCAAATTCCTCTGGGAGCAGAGGAAGACACACTGAGAAATGGGGAGGCAAAAATCATGGGTCTAAAAGAAATGTTGTTTGATAGTTTTAAACTAAGGCTCTAGCCTCAGCTGATAAAAGCTGGAATTTTTATCTCAGGTTTCTGCAGAGAGGACAGTAATGTGCATTTTGGCACATGAAGCATCCAAAGGACGTGCAACGGAGCAGTTCTCCTGGTCTATTGATTTGCCTTCAGAAGAAAATTGTTGCAATACACCACCTGCACAGAGACAGAGTGCACTTGCCATGTGGAGGAGTGATAGTGCCATGCAATAGTAAGGACTTGGGTCTTGCTTCCATGGCCCAGAGTAGGAGCAGGACCTAGAGCCCAGGTATGTATGGATATAGTCATGCTACAGAAAGGCATCTCAAGGAGCCAGGACACTGAGGGGCCTGGTATCACCTGTCTGTACACAGGCAAAAGAAAGTGTTGAGGGCCATGCTCATTATTAACACATCTCCACACACCTTAGTCTGGGATGTTGTGAAAGCCCTGAAAGAGAGAAACCTTCCTTTTTTGTTTTGTTTACCCTCCTTTTTTCGCTCTCTCTCCTTTAAAATGTACCTGAAGAAGTGTTCAGACTAGTTTTTAGTAGCAGGCTGGAGCCCTTGGCCAGGAAACAGGGGCTGAGACTGATGTGGGTGCAGATCCACAGGTGCCTTGCAGCCAGAGCACTCTTGGTGGGATACACATCTCCGGTGCTCTGCCACTGCAAAGAGAAACCTTCAGTCTCCTCCAGCCTCGTGCAACTTTTTCTCTGGGCAACAGAAAAATGCAAGCTGGTCTGAAAGGTATTTCAGCTCAAAATTAGTTTTCTGGTATTCAACACATATTGTGTCTTCACACTGGCATCCACAGCAGAGGGAATTAGGCCATACATGGGTTCATGTGGGTGTATTCATTTATTTGACCTCTGCATGTTTCTGGTTAACACCATGTGTGTCTTCAGGCTGGATGCTGATGTAGAATACAAGACCCAGGCCATTTAGGAACAGCTCAGTGATCACAGACTGTGCCTTTGCTGGGATTAAGAGTAACCGGAATTGACTTTATTTGTTTTATTTTCCCTCCTACCACACTCTTAAGCACCTGCCTCATAAAACCTCTGCACAAATGATTAAACACACAGAGGCCCTCAAAGCTGTAAGATGGCTACAAAATGACAAAGTTGACAGTTACAGTAACTGTGCGTGTGTCATCAAGCAATCCTCCATCCAGGGCACACAGATACGGATGAGAAGGCCTACCATCTGTCACCAGCAAATACCCAAACATTATCCAACAGTGCAGCAAAGCTCTCAGCGTCTCCATTTTGTGATATTCATCAGCTATTCCCATTCCATTTATTCTGTACAATACATTTTTAATGTGTAGGTTGCAATGCAATGCTAAGCCAGTAGAAGCCAGCCAACCTTTGCCTTATCTCTCAAAAAATAGATTAACATTTCTCTCTATTATGGCTTATTTACTGTAATTGCTTTGTACACTTTTGGCCAAGAGTGAAGTGCTTGTCTCAAGCTCCCCTGTAGAAAAGTAGACTTCTGATGACCTGTTTCTCCCACTTTGCAGAGTCATTAAAACAAAATGTCCTCTTCGTCAGTATTTCACTGGTAGATTTGCAATCTGTCTCAGTTTGTTATCATATCAGTGTGCTAAAGACACACTATAATTTGCATTCAACCTGCATGAAAAAATGAATGTGAGAGATATTACACATTGTTGCATTCATGAAGCTTTTACACTTGGAGAGAGAACAATGCTCTAATTTGATTAAAATCCTAATTCCTGCCATTGGCCACATCAAACTGTTAAGACTTCAGACATGTCCAGAGCACATTATCCTGCCAAAGCTTGGCACAGCCTCGCTTAGCTGTTGCTGGTGAAATAATGCTAATGCTTAGTCTGCACTGCACATAGTTTAAGTCACTGTGGCAGGACACCTCTCCTTGCTTGAGGAGATTTTCATTTTACCACAAAGCACAGGGGACCTTTTGACTTGACTCCAGACTTGAGGTCATGTTTCTGTGTCTGGCTGCTGCAAAAGTGCCTGATGGAGCTGTTGGACAGCCAATAAATGAATTCAATAAAGCATAAGTGAGCTTACCAAACAAATTATTACTCGGCCTCTTGTCAGAGCTGTTCATGTGCTTAATGTACTTGTAGTGGAGTGATTTCTCTTCAGTACTGCTGGGGACAAACAGCCTTTCAGGGCAGTGGAGTCTTGGCAGCAAGCACAGTCTGTAAATTATTATGCTCCTGTCCTGAGAGGACAACGGCAGTCCATGCAAAGCAGCCGGGGCAGCCAGAAGGAGGGAGCCCTGATGGTCTGGTCTTCCAGAAATGCTGGTCCAGCTCCCTGCTCTTCCACACAATGCCTCTTGCTCCTTGCTTGGGAAAGTTGTGCAGGTCTACGCTTCTGGCCATTACATCCCTGGAGGACAGCAGCTGAGAGAGCGTGGGGCATGCTGAGACCATGGTGGTGAGGCCTGACTGCCCTTCAGTCTGTGACGTTCCTCCTTGTCAAACGCTGCCTCTGCTCTGCAATGGGCTCATGGAACAGCTGAGGCTGGCAGGTGCCTGCTTAGAGCAGGGTCAGGCACAGCGCACGGCTCAGGACATTGTCCAGTCAGACCCTGAATATCTCCAAAGATGGATACCTCACAACTTCTCCAGGAGACCTTCATGACCATTATACAGGAACCCTGTTAACAAGACCCTGTGTTAACAGGAATGCCTGAAATGAACCATGACAGTCTTGGGCTTCTGCCTCCTGGGTTTTGTTTCTTCTTCTGGGCTCGTACTATCAGGCTGGTACCTTGACAATGGGAGTAGTATATTTTTATGTTTTCTTTAAAGCTATACCCACTATTTTGCTCCCCCAAGGAAAAAACAATGAGAACTGTTGGGTTTAGTGCAGATTACAGAAAGATGAAAGTTAGATTTGATAAATGGCTTTTTAGAAATGAGTTAACAATTCTTTTCTTTAAAAGTCATTACTAATAATCCAGCTGTGGTTGCAACTGGACATTTCAGTATTTTGCCTTTTTCCTTTCCTTGTCACTATCCCAACTAGTAAAAAAGAGCGGAATGCATGGCTGAAAGAGTATTACTGTTTTCTTTGCACAATTTGTAATTTCAAAAATTTTAACTAGCTTTGAAAAGCCATACTTATGGTGCAATTTAGTGGTTCTGATGTTTGAAAAGGTACAAAGGCTTTAGAAGTGTACAGAGCAAGAGGACTAGAAAACACGAAGGGGGAGAAGGGTGGGAAATAGAAAAATCACAGGAAAAGCAATTTACTCAATTTCCTGGTCATCTAAAACAATTTTCTTTGTAATATTTTGAACAAGCTGAGCAGTTCTTCCATTGAAAGATGAAAAATTATGTCCACAGCACCTGCCTCCCTGTAAAATCCCCAAGACAAACTCATGAGCACATTTTCATTGAACACCAGTATTAGCCAATGGTGTTTTCCTTCCATACACCGTCTGTGGGAAAAGGTGAGGAAAGTCATTTTAGTTCCTGGGAGTACGATGGAGGCAAACAAGGTGTTTGAGTCCCACACCACGAAGGAATATTTAATGTCCATCCCTAAGAGGTGATTATGCAACAAGCCAGGTAGATAGTGTCAACTGGATCACTGCCAAAGTCATGGCAAGATAAATAAATAAAGGTAAAAGGTTATAAAGACAGGACAAGACTTGCTATCTCATTTCCTCCTTGAATGTGAGGGAGCAGGCAGTAAAGTTAATTAACTGCCCCTGAGATGGATGGGCTCTGCCGTGTAGTCATCCGATTGTCAGGAAAGTCACCCTGCTTGGCATTTATTCAAGTAATTGCAATTAGCAAACAAGTGATCCTTCTCGTCAATTGATTAGGCTTCCTTAGTGTCAGGGAAGTGATGGCTACCTGAGTTCCCCCAGTTTTTTTCCCATGCTTTGTTGATAGTTGCCTCATTATCAACAGTTACTGAGTTATGCTCTGTTCCATCCAGTCTGCCGCTGAGCCTCCTTGGGCTCTGTCACACGCCTGGCAGCAATTAGCTGGTAGCACGTTGTTGCCCAAAGTCAGTAAACAAGGAGCTAGCAAAAGTAGTAGTAGTGATTAGTGCAATTATCTTGCCTCACAGGTCCCAGAGAGCTGCCTGGGGCACTTAGGCTGATGTCCCTGGTCACAGGAAGATGAGCCACAGCTGGATAGTTGAGAAGAGTGTGCTGAACATCCACATTCACATAAAAAACCCAAATGCTGGCTCTGCTGCAAAGCTCTGGAGTCAACAGGAGACTGATTCTCTGAACATTGTTTCAAGCTCACAAGGAAATCATGTTTTAAAGGTATTTAGATTTCTAAAGATACAAAATTTAGCCTCCCCAAAAGCACTGAAGTGGGCAGATTCCCACATAACAAATGACCTGTGGGGATTCAGGGCAACGAACAAGCGCTCTGCTATTCCAGGGAACATGGGGAATGCTGTGAACTCCATATACTGACCAAGGATGCTTTCCATTAGCCACCTCTAGAAAGAGCAGAGAGGATTCACAGTGGAAGAAAGCCCAAAACATCCATTGCTGTCCCAAGGAGTTTATCTGCCCCACAGTCAGTGCCACACCAGGTCTCCAGCTCCCACAAATTGGTGCTCTTCCACAGACTTGGATCACACCTTTTCACACCAGTGGGGTAATTGGCACAGTAATAGCTTGTATTCTCCTTTCCGTTGAGTGCACTTTTGTCCATTAAAGTTGATAATGGATTATGGATTGAGCTCAAAATTCCTTCTCGGCATTAATAACTCCCTTAATTACAAGCTGATAATCCAGAAACAAATCCCACTGCTAACATCAAGTATTGTACTGAACAAGCTGTCCTTTTGTGCCTTCTGGGGAGGACTGAGGAGGCTATGTTCTCACACATTTCTCTTTATGACTGTAAGCAGACACGTAAAGCCAGTTTTGATAAAGGGCTTTATTGTATACCCCAAAGCAGTTCATCTTAGCAACTGTAAATGCCAGGACACAGTATAAATCACTTTATGGTACCAGTTGCTTTATACTTAAAAGGGTACTCATGTCAGATACTGTCTTTGTTTGGATCTAGCACTGCAGAAAACACTTCTCCCCAGGTGAGATGTGGATGGACCAGGTCAATGGCAATGCCCACACACAGCGGAGTGATGTTAATTCATTATAACACACTCAGAACATAAGTCTGTGCATTGAAAGGTGCTGCCTTAGGGAAAGCTGTCATATGAACAGAAGCTTTGTGGTCCAGCAGTCAAAGCAGGGAGTGGAAGTTTGGGCAGATGGTGAGTGGAAGGTATTTCTATGTACCTTCCTCTCTTGTACCTGTCACTGACGTCGTGCCCAGCCCAGGAGACTTCTCTGGAAGTTCAGCTCCTCATATAGCAAACTAGAAACAGTCTGCTACAAATTCACTCTATTATTGGCAATAATGATCATTACCAGTTACCATAAGATTAAGGCAATATTATATTAATGATAAGGTAATAAAGTAGGGAATACATTTTGGAAAAATCATTCCTCTGGCACTCAACCTGCATTCATTCGCAGCTGCCTATCTGCAGATGCTCTAAAATCTTCTGTGAAACTTATTCTCTGAATTTTGGTAAGTTAGGCAGATTTCCTCCTTACTAAAGCGTCCACTTGCTAGTGATCTTCCAAGAAAAATTTAAATTCTGAGTCAGAAATTAAATCAGAGAAAAATATTTTTCTCGTTTGTTACACATGATCATCACATTCACCAGCTTCATATTATTGTCACACACAAAGTCATCATGGCTCATCTGTCTGTATTTACTCATTTATCACTAAGATCATAAGTATGATTTTTTTAATCCATAATTTCACGAACCTACGCTCTCTGGCACAAGTTCCTCAAACTCTCATGATTCCCAGCTCATGTCTGGAGATCTCAATACAAGAGCAGCAGGTAATTGCAAAACCAAACACCATCATGCCCTGTAAAAGCATGTGCACAATCCATTGCATACCTTATACTTCAATTCTTAGCATAGAAATTAGCACCAGAAAATCCCTTTTCATTCTAGTGAAAGTGAAGCTAGTTCACTTCAACAAAGCTCTGCAGTATATTCTATGGCCTGTCAAATCCTTTTCATTACAACAATTTTCATTTAAGAAAAAATGTGTTTGCTCATTTCAAGTCCCAAAGCAGATCATCTTCACTGGATGTGGAAAACAGTAATGATGGACCAGGACAGGAATGAGGACTGGGTTCTGTCTTTCAGAACAAATGTTCTCTCTTTATTCCCGTCCTGCTTCTCAGCCAGCCCATTCACCACTCTGCTATCGACTGTGGCTCAGTCCAGAGACTCTCATTTACTGTAGCAAATGAGCCAATAAATCTAGCATGTCATGATCCCAAAGCCAAGCAAAAAACATGGGGCTGAATCTTCCACCAGAGTAAATCTGCATAGCCAGGGTAAATCCTCTATTCACTTTTAATTAATATCAACTGAGGACCTGACCAAATTATTCTAGATTTTACCACCAAAGACATATTGTGAAATTTATATGGATTTTATTCCTACGTGTTAATAGCTTAGAAGAACTGGTCATAATGCATATTGAAACTGGGACCTCTTTACAATGACACCCACTTTTCTTCTCCCTGAACATCACAGGAGAGCCTGTGTGTCTCCTGTTGTCATGTCTCCTGCTCTTGGAGACACGTACAAGAATCAATTCCAGAGCTGGGAGAACCTACTGCTTTAGCCTTGACCAGAGTTCTGATAATTTGCAGGCCAGGGAGGAAGGAATATCTGTCCTGAGAATTAACTTTCTTGCCTTGGATAAGCAGGGAAATAAAATTTTCTAGATAAGGGCAGATCTACCCATCATACCTGTTCCCAATGTCCTCGTCCCAGTCATCTAGAAATAGTGTCCCGAGACATTCACTGCCCTCTGCCCGCCTCTCTGTCTGAGGGGAAGAGAAACACAGCACCAGCCATTGTAGCTGGACAAATGACTCCACAGACACTTTCTGTCTACTTACAATCAGACTCTAATTGATACAGCCAGAAGATTCTTGGACTGAATGTGAAAAAGACTTCCTCTCTGGTTAAGGTTGCAGAATCATGATCCTGTCCTTCTTCCAGTGATTTGGATACTGCAAGTTCTTTACATCCTGGAGCTACATTGTCAGCACATCCTAATATGCTAACGTTTTCTCTACAAGACTTTGCTCTATTTGCTTCTTGCCTTCATGCCAGCTACTGTATGCAATCAGGCTGCATTGAGGATGAAAGGTATTTTTAAAAAGGGAGAACCTAAAAATCTATTGAAAGTCACTACTAATCTCCTCCACACTTGTGTTACAGCTGTGCAATAATTTCCTGGACTCATTGTTATGGAAGAATTTTGTGGCCATATTATGCAGTCCAGCAGTTACCAGTGTTGAGTCTTCATTCACTTGTAAATGATCCATCATCTCCATTTTCACATGCCTAAGAAAGTGATTCTATTAATACGATTACACTTTTGATGTTTCCTAACTAAGGCTGCCTGTCACAGCATCTGCACGTCCCAGAAAAAAAAAGCAGTAAGAAATGTTTTCCCCTCTTTTTCACTGATGTAATCTGCTTTAACTCCATTGATTTTGTTCTAACTTCCAGAGGGGGGAGTTTTGTGGAGGAGGAAAGTGGATGAGATGAGAAGATGAGGACTGTAACAGCACCTGTACCTCATCAGAACAAGTCACTCCAGTCAGCATCTTGCAGGTGTGGCTGGTAGCAGAAACCGAGGGAGGGAGCAAAAAGGACATCCATAGGGACATCTTTCCCTTGCTATATCGTTTCAGCTTCCAGTGGCAACGTGGAGATGTTCTGTTTTGGAAGATGCATTTGTTTGGTTGTGTTTGATAGCTTTAGTTAGACTGTTCTTTCACTGAGCCTGTTCAATTTCTTTTTGAGTCAGTGTCTCCATCATGGTGCTAAGGGCTTGCTTTTTCCCTAAGTATTAACTCTCATTCAGTAGTGTTGAATTTCAGCTTCTTTTCCAGACCATTTAGAAATATGTTGACTAGCACAGATGCAGCAAGACTCCCCTGGTGATCTCTCCATGAGAAAGTAGTCCATTTATTCCTGTATTTGGTTTCTTATCTTTTTAGAGTGAATTCAAGAGAGGACATCCACATTCATTCCTTGACAGCTCAGTTACTGTAAAAGCCTTGGCAGACATGCCTCATCAAAAAGTTTTTGGTAAGTGAAATACACTATATTAACTGGGCCACTGTTACATGTGTACTCATTGACTCCTCTGTGAGAGTTGCTTTCCCTCACAAAAAGCTGTTTCAACTCTTCCTCATATACTTAATTTACCTATGTCTGTATAACTCTATTTTTATAGCTTCATCCAATTTCCCTGCTACAAACTGCAAATACTTGTTTCTAGCTTTCTAGGATAAAAGCAGTTCTGGATTATTTTTTCAGCAACTTGAAATACTTTCTTTTTAATTTATCTTGTTTTTTCCAAATTGTCTAAGAAAGTAAAATAACAAAGTAAAAATAATAAGTTTGAAAACATTTTAAATATTAAAATATCCCATTGGATAATTGGAAAGAAGTGGGACATTCACCACACTTGAATGCACATAGGGTAGAATTTTGAAAATGAAATTTGTTGATATCTCTTGGTAAAAGTAACAGTGAGAAAGCCATCTCTCTGACATTGAGTTTCATCAGTATTTACCCAGGTGAAATTCAAATAGAGAAGAGAAAGGAAAAAAGAGTGAGAAGGAAACATCTGCACTTTTTTTTTTTCTTAAGGGCTCCATTCCTAACATATTTTCTGTCCCCATATAAGAAATTCCAACATCTTTAGAGAATGGGGATGGCTACTAGAAACTGGGAAAATGAATAGGGTTGTAGAAATTGGAACAGTGCATTGTGATGTCCTTGAAATGTCAAATATTCCAGACATTGGAAGCTGTTTAGAAACAATCTTTAATGGGAAAGTAAATAGAAACTTGATTCCCTTTGCTTAACTCCATGCCCTGAGGAAGTGGACCAGCAGAGCAAGAGCATCTCACAGGACTAGAGCAGAAGTCCCAAGCCACGCTAACATGGAGGTGTTGCACAATGCTATGTGAAAGGTCCTTTCACGTTGCAGCATCTGTTGTCCCGCGCCTTGCAGGGGGTTGCATAACTTGCATAACTGAGGTTATGCAGTGTCACTGTCCTTTAGCCATGGTGTGGGTCTGAGGCAACCACGTTGTTTTCATGATTTGTCTTGCAAAGTAGAGAAGAGCAAAACTGGTTTAAGTGAGGGCAAGGTGAACTTCAATACTACTTTGCTTCAGAACTGCTTGCTTTCTTGTTTCTCTCTTTCAACTCCCTTTAACTGTTGCCATTTTTCCCTCAGCCGCAGCCTGAGTATCTCATTTTGACTGTTTATTCCCTAAAGCTAAAATGCAAACCCTGTCATCCCGTCCCTGTTCACCTCCCAGCCTTCCTGGCAATTCTTTATTTTTGCTCAAATTTGTATAAACAATAGATGCTCCATCAACGTACTCTTTCAGGTCTACCTCAGTGCGCCTCAATCTCTCCACCCTTGAATGCTGCAAATGGCTCCTCTTCTTTCACTGTCTTTCTGCTGCTCCTAACCCTCAAGGACCCGCTGGTCTCTTCTTCTTTCTTACCCACTGTTGTAATTATATTTTTCCATTCTGTCAATTATGCCACTTTCAATGAATTGTTTGTTTGCTACACCAACAAACACCACTTGCTTTCTTCCCTGTGCCCTTTATAAAACCTATAAAAACCACACAGAACTGACACTCAGCAATTCCTGAAAATCCCACAAACCATAAAGTAGGAAGCCTTAAATAGGCAATAACAGCTGGAGTTTAAAAATATTTATTGAATTATTCATTATGATGATGGATTCATGGGGGCTGTAGGTGGCAAAAGCCAAACAGTGAGGGTAAAGACAGAGACTGATTTATCAGGCTGTGAATGAGGTAATGAGTGCCACCTTTGACCTCTGTTCCCTACCAGTCTTACTGTCAGATACCAGCTCTATACAACCTCCCTGATGTTGGTCTGCGCTCTCTTCATTGCTGCCTCTCTATTCCCTGCAGCTCATGCAGGATGCAGACCTTGGTGAGCCACACACACAAAACCAGGGCCGGAGATATCTGGAAAACATTTCTTGTGACTGGAAGTTGGATTTGAAAATTCCTTGTGCAAATATATTTTGTTTAGGATGGACCATGGTGGTCAAAATTCCACTAAACTCTAGTCTGTAAGCCTAATTTTTGGGCAGAAGGAAGTACTGCAGGGAAGAGAGAAACACAAACACTTGCACAATATTTTCATCTGCAATTGTAATCCTGAGAAAGGAAGTCTGGATGGAGACTGGTCCAAAGCTTGTTGTGTCTGATGGGCTCTGGAGCAAGCCTTTAAAAGATTATTGTGGTTACACTCATTCTTCTTCTTACAGCCTAATTTGTTATGATACTGAATCACACAGAATCACAGAATGGTAGGTGTTGGAAGGGACCTCTGGAGATCATCTTGTCCAACTCCCCTGCTTGAGCAGGTTCACCTAGGGCAGGGTGCACAGGACCACGTCCAGGCGGGTTTTGAATATTTCCAGAGAAGGAGATTCCACAACCTCTCTGGGCAGCCTGTTCCAATGCTCTGTCACCCTCACAGTAAAGAAGTTTTTTCTCATGTTCAGGTGGAACTTCCTGTGTTCCAATTTGTGCCCATTGCCCCTTGTCCTGTTGTTGGGCACCACTGAAAGGAGTCTGGGCCCACCCGCTTGACACCCACCCTTCAGATATCTGTAAGCATTGATGAGATCCCCCCTCAGTCTTCTCTCCTCCAGGCTGAACAAACCCAGGTCTCTCATCCTTTCCTCATAAGAGAGGTGCTCTGATCCTCATCTAGGACTGTTCTCCATGCAGTCTTGAGGGACTTGGACCTCTATAGTCCTTAAATAAAGGCGGCACAACTCTCCAAAGGTTGCCACACAAAAAACATTCTCTTAAATCTACAAGGATTTTCCTTAGAGAAGGCAGCAGTGATAAAATCAACATCAATCCTGCATTGCTCCATTCCGTTCTCAGGAGAGACGTCCCAGTGAATTATAGTGTGAAGCCATTTTCATTTTATCATGTTTCAATATCTGTCAGAAAGTTGTAAAGAAAAAACTGTGTTTCTTTTCTAGCTAGGAAAGAAGAGTTAATAATTTACAGGGACTTAACAGAGACTATTCCACCTGGGATATTAAATGAAAGAAGATGAGGCATTCTAACCATCTCAATATTATCCTTGCTTTACTGCTGTCTAAGAGAAGAGGCTTAAGCAATTCCTAAAAATAGTGGCACAGGACTATTTCTGAACCTGTGTTTAGAAAGTTTAGACACTTGGACCCTGATACCACAAGAGGACACCTGCACTGCCTGTCTTCTCCCTCTGGGCTCTGCAAAAAGACACATGGCTACAGAGGCCAGACAGAGCAGTGCTGCTCTCAAGCCTGATAACCAGTATATAGCAGCTCTGGCTTGGCATAGAGTCTTTTTTTTTTTTTTTTTTTTTTTTTTTTTTTTTTTTTTGCCGCACAGCACGGCTCAGTGCGGGGAGCAGAGCATCTGCCTTATTGTCTCCGCTGGCCCCCGGCAAATGCACCTCGGAGGAGTGCAGCAGCTGCTCTGCACTTCTTCAGTGACTGGCTTCACTGGGAAAAAGTTGGGACTGACTCAGCAGGAAATTCTATTATTAGGATTATTACGGCTGAGAGTTACCAAGCCTGGTAAATCCCTGGTAAAATAACACACAAGAGAAGTGGTTCCTGCTGTGCTATGTCTTCTGTATATTTGGTGTCAAATGGAAATGGGTTGTTTTGCCCTTCTCTTAATTGAATGCTAACCATCCACAGTAGATACTGCAAACATCTGTATTGACTGTTTTCTCTTCCATAAACTGGCCACAGAGCTTTGAGGGATGCTGGACAGCCCCAGAGATGAATACAGAGCAGCCTGGAAGTTAAATGGGTTGTCCAAGGTGATTTTTCAAAGATTACCCATTCCATTTCACTTCCACACCCTGCTGCACCACAGTGAACTTGCTCCAAGACATTCAACGCCAAAAAAGAGACATTGTTTTATCTAAAGAAAAAAATATCTATAGTTCTCCTCCTGCAACGCTATCCCCAGTCTCAGGCACAGCTGCTAACAATAAACTCTGCAAAGCAAGTATCAGGGTTTGAAAGAGAAATGACAAGAAAGGGAATGAAAGGAATGGAGCTTTTGACAGTTACTTGCTCCCCGAGTGATTTGCATTTGTTTTCAGTGCTGGGAACAGGCAGTAAGATCCAGTAAAGTCACCAAATACATTGTAACCCCTGTGTCAAGTTTCTGTGGAGAATATTAAGGTTTAGCTTTGTTTTTTTCAACTTCCTCGTACTAGAGGTTTTCATCACTGTCTTCTCTTTTTGAGGCTGGATTTGTTTGGTTTGGTTTTCTAGATGACCTTTAATTTCTAATCAATTCCCTGAATAACAGTCATAATTACTGCAAAATCCTGGTTTCTCATTTGACAGGTAGTGCAAAACAAAGCTGGACACATGGAGATTGGCACGTTGACCAGCACACGGAATACTGTTGCGACTTTAATCTCAGCAACTCTCAAAAGCCTTAGTTAATATACAGTCGCTATGTGACCCTGCAGCTTTCAGAGTCCCTGGAGCAAATCCACAGCCTACAAAGAAAGAAACACATGTCTGTTAAAAAAAATGCAGTCACCTACTTTCACACCTAAAGCATGCCTGCAAATACTCAGTTTCTTTTAAAGGGATTTTAGAAGAGACAGAAATCTGTGTATTTTAGGATAAAAATCTAATTTGGCTGAAGGGGAACAAAGAACAAAATTTCTCCTGGGCAAGGTACCCTGCAATATATCAACTTCTTGCAGTTTGCAGGTTTACAGTCCAGTTCTGGATGCTTTGGGGGGAAAGCCTGGTCCTACTGCTCTGGCTGCTTCTGTTCTCCTGACCTCCAGAAGACCACATGTGCCATGGTGGTGTGACAGGTCTCAACCTCATGGTAGAGGGGAAGAGAAGCAGGCAAGTACTTGACAGCAATGCAGGGAGCACAGAAACCCTCCAGCTCTTGCTGCTGGGCACCTCAGGGACAGCAGCATGAGGAGGACCTCTCTGTCCCTTGTGTTCTCTAGGAACGACCTCCTGACGTACTCCGGCTCACTGGGGACTTCCCGAGTGGGGAAAATGAGGTAGCTTTTTCCCCTCCCTGTCTTTCAAAGCCTGTTGTGGCAGCTGAAATAGAACGCTTCATCTTTTCCCTCTCACCTTCCCAAAGGTGACCCCAGGGAGGCTGCCACATCCTCTCTGCCTCAGCCCTGGGCTCTGCCACGGTACTCAGGAGGGACTTTCACAGTCCGAGGTCACCACTAAGATGTCCCCTCCCTCACAGCTAACCATGTTCTGCCTTGAAGTGATAATATTCATGTATTTCTGCAGCCCTTCAGGTAAACACAGAGGCTCCTAGCAGCCAGAAAAACGCCTTCTGCAGAAGGGCCCCAACTCCAGCTCCCTACAGCTCTGCAGCTTCCACCCCAGCACTGCCATGGACCTCCGTGTCTGCCTGTGCCGGGTGTCAGGGAACACTGCAGCAAAGGGCACCAACACATTAGAGACATCTGATCCAGGCAGGCAAAACATGCTGAACAAGGGGGGAAACCAGAATGTGAACACTGTGATTCTGTCTCCTCTCCCTCTTACTCTGTTCTAGCCTGCTCATCTTTCAGGATGTTGCATTATAAAAGCAAATACCTGGAAGCTCAGCATGAAGCACATCATCTTTCTGGTGTACGTGATCGCTAGCACAGTCCCAGAGCTGGGTGTTGAAATAGAAATTTTCCCTGACAGATCTCCTGGTCTGTTTTATGCTCTTCTTTTTTTCTAACGAACCATAGCCCCATGGATTAGGTTTTAATTGTCCCCCGTAAGAACACCACTTTTTCCTGCTCCAGACTTGGTCTTCCTGCGCTCAGGTTTTTTCCTTCCCTAAGTTACAAATGAGATCCACTGAGCACTGCAAAGACAAGCATAATGGACTACTGTTAGGCTTCATTACAGAGATAAACAACAAAATTGAGAATATGCCAAAGGGAACAACCTTGAATTGTCTGAATTGGCCACACTACCTAAGAGTCATTTTTAGGAAAGTCTGTCATTCAAGGTCCAGCTGAGTTCACATACTGCAATTCGCAGAACTAGTGTCATTAAAAGAAAGAATTCCTGCTCCGCCCATGCTCAACTGTGAGCAGGCAGATTGCTGTCCTCGCAAGCTCCCAAGGAACAGGCTTCAAGCGACCACTTTGTGTGGTTTATTAGACTTCTACTCTGAAATAGAATGACAGTGATAAAGAATTTACATTATTTGTTGTTGCTTTTTTATCATTGGAATAGTTTCTCTGCTTGTAGCTTACACAGGATGAAATGCTGTTTCCGAATCCTGTTGTAGTTGTTATTGGGTGCTGACATTGGAATTTGATTTTTTTTAAAGAAAAAAGAAACTCCAGTATGCGACCCCCAGAAATACTACATAAAGATTTCTCTTCTAGCTTTTACAGTTTCTGTTTGACTTTAAATTTCAGGGTGTTCATTTGTAATGCATAGATCTCTCTCTGTGATTAGCTTAGCTCCAGCAAGCAAACCTGCAATTTAGGAGGACACAGACAAAAGAAGTACAGAGAAGGAATTTTTAAAATCCTTTTTTCTCTCAATCAGAATGCATACTTCTAAAATTTGGG
>WAAD01003977.1:270833-397575 GCA_013389945.1 Fregata magnificens | reverse complement strand
GGGGGGGGCAGGTTGCTTTTTCTTTTTTTTGTTATAGGATTGGGTTATGATTTTGTAAAACTCCAAATTCAGGAGAAAATTCAGGTTAGCTTTTCAAAGATGCGTGACAAGATTGAAAACAACTGCTCACTGAAGCTCGGTTTGCTGCCAAAATGCTGCCTTATGACAAATGTATCGTCTTCTAAAACCATTAATCTGGCTTATGTAAAAATACTCTATAACACTTCTTTACAGGCTCAAAAACTAACTTCACTGTTTTTTGCAGGGAGAACATTTAGGAACCACAAGGAAGCCATAAAATAAGGCAATCAAGACCCAGCTTCTTAAAGTTAGAAAAATGACAAAACTGTTTTCAAGACTTGAAAGCTCCTAAGGTAATGGAGGAAATGCTGCAAAAAATGCTCATGAAGCAAAAAGATGAAGGACTAGAGAATAAAGGCTTCTTTGGGAGTCCCTAGTCACCCTCCTCAGTCTCCTGGAGGGCTGTCACTTGTGTGGAGCCAAGGGATGGATTTGGATCGGTTCCTGCCACAGAGCTGGGGAGAGGCAGGGTGTCCCAGAAAACCCAATTTACTGTTCTCGCTGCTGCTGGGCCTGGGAGAGGTGGGACCACTCCCTGTAGCTGTCTGCACACATCCAAAAATTA
Organism: Fregata magnificens; assembly: GCA_013389945.1. Classification (NCBI taxonomy): domain Eukaryota; kingdom Metazoa; phylum Chordata; class Aves; order Suliformes; family Fregatidae; genus Fregata; species Fregata magnificens. Next base: position 396,929 of record WAAD01003977.1, on the reverse strand, counting down.
CCTCAGCCAAAACAGAAATGTCCTACACACACAGGGCACAGCGAACAGCTTGTCACCCCCACCAACTTCTCCCAGATACTGTCAGCATGGGAATGCACACACTCAAGCACTGCTATTTAGCTACCTCCATCCAAGCAGAAAGACTTGCTGCAACCTCCTCCCTCCCCCCGATTCCAACTCCATGTCAAGTCAGCAGTAAGCCCCTGCCAGACATCCCCTTTCCCAAAACAGACAACAGTTTCTCCCAGGGATATGAGCACACCACTCCCATTTGCATTGTTACGATGCAAGAATGAGATCGTCTTATTCACCCTCCATCCTTTTCCTAAAAAAGCTTTTAAGGAAATTCTAGTGAAGGTCCCATCTCCCTTCCATATCATCAGGAGTGACACCTCCTCCTTTGCTCTGAGGTTATTTATGGTGAAAGCAAAGACTCGTGCTTTCCTCTGAGTTCCCTCAACAAGTTCCCTCCAGTGGGACCCAGGAGGAGATTTTGCAGCCATCATGACTCCCTGGGGTACAACAGGCCCCTAGAAAATTCCTTCAGGTGCCTCTATGGGACCCAACATCAAAGTTCCTCAGTTTAATAAATTACTGGCCACCACCTGAGTCATAATAATCAACCATTCTACCTTCTAAGGACATAACAAGTAAGGAGTAGATCACAGTATCAAGGAAAGAGGTTTAAACCGATATATTTTACTTCATATTTGCTGTGGAAATTTCCTACCACAGATCTGCTAAAGGCAGTAACTCACTAAACCACAGATTCAGTCATACATTTGAGGCTGAAGTGTAGTGGGATTTGATCTTCTCAGTCCATATGAGGACGTTAAACAACACTCACTGGAAAACCCATCATCTGCAACCTGGAATGGGTCCTGCACAGCATCTTCCTCCTCATGCGTGGAAGTGATCCCTCCCACCCAGCACATGCTTTGAGGCACATCTGAGGTACAACATATGGTTTCCATGCTAGCAGTCCTGTGCCTAGAAATTGCTGTGGAACAGGCATCCCAAAGGAAATTGTGAGGAGAAGGTGGCCCTAGGCTTGCACTCTGCTCTGTCCTGGTAAACGGCAAAGCTAGAGCAGTCATGGTCAGACCTCGCCTTGCAAACATGTGAACAGCCTGTTGAGCAGCTTTGCAAATGACTTGGCTAGCTTGACCAAATCTGTTTCTAGTGTCAAGAGGAGACCAGCCACACACTCACTCATGCTACACCTCAAGGCACGTGACTTCATGAACCGCGTTTGCCAGATAAAACATTAGTGTCTGCTCTGAATCAGACACTCTCCTGTACACCAGTGCCAACAGTGGATTGCTCATTTTATCTGCCTCTGATTTCCCCACTACTGGTAGCAACAGATCCCAGAAAATTAGGTGTGATATAGACAGTCAGCCAGTCCTAGAAACTGTGGCTCTTCAACCATTTCAGCTACTAAGCCTTTTGGAACAGCTCAAGCTGTAATTAAATGTTCAATGCTTTTGCATTTTTTATGATATGTCGATGCAGTTTTTTCATGTCCTTGTTAATTTGCCAATGAAACATGGCACGTAGAATTCATGTGTTGTGCTGGGGACAAACTGTTTAGAAGACAGTGTCAGGAAACTACAGATTGAGACATTTCCCAGTCAAAAAAAGCATAAGTATTTCATGAAAAATGATTCTATAATCTGTTGTCCTAAGGGGTACTTCTGATAAAATAGGTTTGATTTTATCTGTGCCAAAACCAGTTAAAGGGGAACTGCTTATTACTTACTTATTTGCATATTTGAAAAGGAAACTTGACTCCCTATAAGTTCAGATTGTTGGAATGGGCCTTCAAGAACAGAATAGCAAATTGGTCATTTCTTCTGGTACACCACCATCCGTCAGTACAGGTGCTTTTTTATAAAAAGCTTTTGCGTATTTCATCTGCTCTTCTTTAAAATGATGCACCTTCAATCTAAGGACTTCAAGGCACTGAATAAAAGTTGCCCCATTTGCAATACCCATGGAGGGATGTAACAAGCATGTCAATAGCAGTTGAACCCACCTAGGTCTGCCCTGGCTGTGAGTCTCATCCAAAGGTTCATCTTTTCTATCACAGGACAAAGTCTAATTCTTGCTGCATGAACACTTGATCAATGAGAACTCTTCTTCTTTCCCCAATCCCTTGATGTCCTTGGTGAAGAAAGTTTACTTGTAGATGTAATAAAAAAAAAAAATTTCTGGTGATTTTTCCCCAGCATAGTATAATGTGACTCTGCATTCAATCAGCTGCCATTGATTCTCCTTGGATATTTCCCAGCAACCCCATGCCAGGTCCCAAAATGGCTCAGGGCTGGAGTTAATGTTCTCCCACTCGTTTGACAAAGAGCAGTCACAAGTCATTGAATAAATCTTCCAAAACAGTTGGCTGAACTGAGGGAACTGAAACAACCCATTCCTCATCCCCAGAGTCAAGTGTTTTTCCCGAGAGGGTTTTCATTTTGGCTTTAAAAATGTAACAAGAGATTTTTGGTTTTAGTTTTTCCAGGACAAGGATATTCACTCCAACAAAAATAGCTAAGAAACTAGAACGCAGTTAAGATTCTTAAGAAGTCAACAATCACATGAAAATGTGTGGCTAACTCAGCTCTTGATTAATGCCAAGTGAAACTCGTGGCTCCATAACTAAGAGCTCTGGGCAAAAGCAGAGAACTTTCTAGAGTTGTTGCCAGCTGTGTTGTAAATACTAGAAAAAGTGCCGTTTCCCCAGATGAGGCTGCAGTACGTTTTCTAGTCATGGAAGTGCTTACAGTTCAAAAGTGTCTATTTATGTTGCCCTGTGACTAACTGCATTATGCATACCTTGTAGGGACCAGACAGCAGCTCCACAGCTCTGTCATCTCTCTAGTAAATCATAGTGATCAAAACTGAAATGCCCTTTTCTTTCTGATTCTTTCCTTAAATGAAGTTTTTTGAAGTGAGAACAAAATATCAAGCAAGACAACTGAAGTAAAGAAGTAATGGTCTTGAGCCACACACCCAGCCAGTTTACAGCAGCACAGAGCTGCTGCAGGTAGAAGAGAAAATACCAGTTTGCATAGGCAAAAGAATCTGGTTCACCAAGGTCACACAAGTTGGGTGATGTTCCAGTACCACCAAAAAGCTAATGCCTTTTGGCTGAAAGTCCTCACTTAAAGACAAGGTTTGGGATGGTAGTTCTGGGACTCTCCCCGTGTTCCCATTGCCTGCAGCTGGGGGGGGGGGGAGGTGGGGTGGCAGCTTGATTGAGGTTTTAGCCACTCTACCTTTACAAAATACTCAAATTTTGGAAAAGGTCCAGAAAGACAATGAGGAAGAATGTAGAAGAGGAAAAAAAAGTAGCTTTTCTTTTTTTCTCAGGCTATTATTTACTTAGCCATTTTCAGCGCTATGTCAGGGTTGTGGGAATGCACAGGGCTCTCTGTGCGAATAACTCTTTTGGGCTTTGTTCTAGAAGCCTCTTCTTTTCTGAAAATGGACCAATGGACCTCTTTCTGTTTTGCAGTGCTTAGTAAGGATGATTCCCACTTCCAACCATCTTCATCTACCCTGAGCACTGTGTTCCTGCGACCCTCATAGCAGGCAAAGCTGAAGCTGTCCCACTGCCCAGGTGTGATAGGAAGGCAAGCAGGTATGGGACAAAGGGGGCAAGCAGGGACTGGCCATAGGTGGCACCGCTCCTCAGAGCCGTACAGACTCCAAGTGAGTTCACAAGCCTGTTTCCCTCAAGCAAAACTGGAGCAGCACACTCCCCAGAGCTGCCAGCAGCAGAAGTGCCTAACTATTTCAGCTGATTCACAGCCTGACGCCTCTGACCCTGGCTTGCAGACAGCGTGAATGCTCTAGATAATACATGAAAAAATATCTCAGAGTATTGGGAGAGACTGCTGTGTTATCTCTTATAGTGAAAACCAGTAGCTAGCTTTGGCGTAAAGAAAAACTGGCTGCTTCCTGCTTGTGAGCTCTCTTCCAGATGTCCTAGCCCTTTTTTCTGTGTTTGTGGTCTTTTTCTTTTTCCCCCCATGGGTAAAAAGGGCATTGTTTCTTTGCACTAAACGTTAATGATTCATGTCTCTAAGGGCTGAACTGGAAAATTTCCTAGATTATACACCTGCCTCCTCTAGGAGGACTAAATGTACCAGCAGTGGGTGGACTTACTCAGGCTCTTATTAAGCAACATCTGTGGGTGGTTTTTTAGTCCAGCTGTTAACATGTGAGTTATTCTGCAGTTAGATCAACTATGCCGATGGAAAGAGTAGGCTTCAACCCTGCTACTGAAGGGAATGATTATAATAATTACTGTCACCATGAAATATCTTGCAAATGCCAGTGGATAGGCTCAGAGCCCCACATGCCAGCTGAATAAATGAGATCTTCCTACTTACAGGATGTCAGGTCAAATGCTGCAAAGTGTTTTAGGACAGTCGTTCACAGATGGGAAATGCCTACCAAGATATTGGCCACAATCACAGCAGCCACCTCCTCATTCTTCTACAAATTGCCACATCTCTAAAGGACCAGGAGCTGCAACTTGTGCATGTCACACGAGGAACTAGGAAAGTCAGGTTATAGGGCTTGCAGTTGCTCTCTTCCACAGGGTACAAAACCTCTTTCCATTTTATCATACAAGTAGAATGCACAAACTAGAGTCCAGGGTTAATTTGTCACTGACAAAACAGATTGAGGGGATATAAGGCACTACTGAACTCCCTGACAAAAGGTAACAGGTTGGCAGCCCAGCTTTCTCAGTGCTGAGCTGCTGGTTTCATTCTGACTGTTGACACAAGGACCCCGAGGGAGAAGGGACAGGCAGATGGGCATGGTAACCTCTTACACCTCTGCATTTGGACAGAGCCGTCATACCAAGTCAAGTTAAACATACACTCCTCTCTAAAGGGGAACAAGAACAAACTGGCTAAATGTGGCCACAAATTAATTTAGGCTGAAATTTAGGAAGGTCTGCCGTTATCAGGCAAAAAAAAATCCGTGACAGCAAACTCACTAACCAGACTTAATATTTGATTGCATTTTAATAAATAGATGTTATTTCTAATTAATCCATGGATTTAATTGTCACAGGTATAGATTATGTAATTAATTATCAATCAATTAATCTTTCATTAACTTGTTTTTAATTACTTCCTCTTTAATTAATTGATTTGTACTTGTTTGCCTATCTCAGTGCCATCTCCATGACCCAGGAGATCCCTTCTTATCTCCCTCCTCCAATCTCATTTTTCCTGCCCTGCTTTCAATTGACTTGACATTAAACTTGACTTCTTCCCCCCCACCAGCTCCTCTTCCATGCACACATTGGCCAAAGGCATCATATCGCAAGCAGCGGGAGAGTCCTCCTGCGACCCCAGGAGAGTCCCAGGTGCAACAGAGGCCGGGAGCTAATGCATAAGCCCAAGCAGAAGGGAGAGGGGCTTTCCATGCTCTCCAGGAGCACAGAGCAGAGACAAGGCAGCTGCCAGCAGCTGCAGTTGTCTCCGGGGATGGGATCTCCATCCTCTTCCCTCTGACCCCCTCCAAACTCCAGCTGTCCCAAGCATGGGAGGATCACCTTCCCTGCTGGAGTGGCAAAAAGCTCCCTTGGGGAGCCACAGGACAGGACCACGGACAAAGGGCTCACACCAAGAACCCCCAGCAGCAGCACTGGGGCTTTTTGTGGGGTGTGATGTGCAAGGAGGGGAGGGAAACAGGGAGGCAGTGCTGTAAGGATCCCATTTTCCTCGCAAGCTGGGGAGAAGCTGGGCAGTGATGACACGCCAGTATGGGTTAGTATACGGCTAGTCAGGGTCAACTTCAGAGCAGTAGCATAAACGTTATTCAGAAGTGTACTCAGATATGTTAATTCTCCCTCTCAGACCTCTTACACACGGAGCATACGAGGTCCAGAGTCTCACAGCTCAAGCAGCCACGGCAACAGCTCTTCTTACCTCTTTGCTCTCTTTTAGCTCCTCTAGCTGAAGGTCCTCTGGTTCCCACGCTGCTCGGGGTTGATGCCATGCTAACCGCCTTCCTACTGCTGATCTGATTATCAGCCAAAGTACTTAACTGCTGCTCAGAAAGCAGGTTTAGATTTAGGAACAGTTCTTTGTTATGCTCAATTATTTTTGCTTTTTCAAAACAAAGCACTGCACTTGTCCATGAAATCTGTGCTCTGATCGGCTGTTTCCTTCACTTCCCAGACTCCTGGCTGGTATTTGTGGGCTCACAGAGGGCAACAGACACTAGAAATGCAATAAAGGCAATAAGGATGCTCACAGTTTCTGCATTTCTGATGCTTCGTTAACAGTCATCTCAGTAAACATAATAATACCCACACTGTGAATACACAAGTGCACTCTCAAGAGCCTTCCATTAATCATTTCTGCTGTCAGGAATACCATTTTAATCCTTTCTACCCCTATGGAGATGCCAGACTTGCAAGCCCCTTAAAAAAAGAAGCAATATCACAGTTTAAACATCTACTTAAAGCTAAATGAAGGGTGATATCTATAAACAATTCATTTAGTAGAAAGACCAGCATAAAAAGTTGACAAGCAAGAAAAAGCAATTGAAAAGATTAATTTGCCAGGATGCAAGTCTGGAGATAAGTCCTTGAGATGTAGTATCTTGTATTCAAGGATGCCTCAAAAAGTGATATGGTTCTAGGAATATTAAGTATTATTCAAATTGTACAGGAAAGAGCTATACTGTTTAAAACAAGACCATAACACTGAGAATCTCTATCTACATGTTACTTTTTCTATCAATGCTCTTACTTTTGCATTCAGTCAAGGACATTGCAATGTAGGGACCATCAGGAGCACCAATCTGAATAAATATTTTAAGTGAAGTTGTCAAATTGTAATAAAACCCTGAGTGGCTACTCTTACTTAGAAGTAGAGTGACTGAATTTCATTTTAGCTTACTTTATGTAAAAAGGTTTTTTGTTTGGGGGATATTTGTTTTAGGGTTGGTCAGAAAATGTCAAAAGAAAACTTTCCAGAGGAAATCCCCATTTCTCATTGCTAAATTTTTTTTAACAAAATCTATGAAAAGGTAGGTCCCAGGTTGTCTTCCTAAGTTCTGGGGTTTATTAAGAACAAGTTCACAACCAGAGTTCATTAGTAGTAATATACTTTTGCATAACCCACACAACTGTTGAACTAGTCAGCACCACCCTGCTTTGAACAAATTGTGCTATGCCATTGCAAACACTCCTCCGCTGCATTGACTCTAGTTTGATTTGGATTGAGAAATTCCTGATGGAAACTAAAAATGTAATAACACAGTCTTGTTACAGTCATTTTTCTGATAACAATCACTCCTTCCAGAAGCACTAAAGAAAATTAAGTACTGCAGCAAATGAACCATGCAAAATTATTTTCCCACCACCAGTGATGACAGGAAGCATTTAAAACAGTTTTAAATGGTTTATTGTATGGGTATAATGGCACTTGAGGCAATTGCTCCAGTCTGAGAGCTTCATTGTGGCTGTATTATTGATTATTATTTAAAGATTTGGGGAGCATCTCTTGCCACAGTGGTTAGGTGCTTATTTACTCATTGAAGTTGATAAATTACATGCACTCAGAAATACCTACCCACAATACTTGCAATTATAAACACTGTAATTTTATCAAATTGGATAGAAAATCACAGCAAAACAATAATCAGACAAAACCTAAACCTCAGCATCCTACCTACAGCTTAAAATCTTGATAGACTCGAACAGTGGCAGGGAACTTCAGAGATCTCGGTTCACTGGCAGCTGTATTCAGCCTTATATGCCGACTTGGATAGCGACCTTGGAGTTGGACAAACAGGGACTGCATTGTGTCTTAAACAACAAGAATGGGTCTGGTCAAAGAGGCTTTTTTCTTACATTACAACTTGGCAGTGAATTCCACAGGCAGGGACACCCCACTGGGTCTAACATGGTTTTGTGCAGGAAACCAGGTACCCTCCCATCTGAAGCTCATTGCAGGATACAGTCTTTGTTTTATATAAGCCAGATCAACCCACAGGACACCCTTAACTTCTGCTGTCTACAGCCCCAAAGGCCTTGGCAGGGACGTTGGGGCCCTTCTGAGAACACTTTGAGACATTTTACTCACTCACCAAAAATATAGATTTAAGACACAAGGGACGCTAGATCAAGCATAGAAGCCCTGAGGCACTTCTGTGAGGCAAGTAAAGACTCCTTTGAGAACATCATAAACAATAAGCTATAGTCAAAGTTTTTCTCCATGGAAAACCAATTGAGCAGCTCCAGAACCAACCCAGAAGGCCATGCAGCAGACAAGTGATGAATTTGGCCTCAAGCCACACAACCACTCTCGCATGACAGGCTGTGCAGAATTGTTATCTCCTCCTCTCCTTTTGAACTTGTTCCACTGAGAAGGAAAGCTCTTAAAGATTCATTAAGCTATAAAGCAAGCAGAATAGACAGTCTAGTGCTCAGGAAACTCACCTGGGAGTGAAAAATCCTGGGTAGCACATCGTGCTTTAAGGTCTTTGGAAGGCAGAGTGCTTAACAGAAGTCCTTAAAAAACTCCATCCAAGGCTATCCAGGGTCTTTGGGTCTACGAAAGATTTATTAATGCAAAAGCTGTCCAAACATGTTGATGAAAATGAACACTAACTAAATAATTCAACACATATATTTTCCTGCTAATTAAAGATTATAATCAGAAGTGGTAATGATTTTTGCAATCATGAGTTAAGTGTGTGGAAGGAAAAAGAACTCGCAAAGGGATTTTATTAGAATCAGTTCTGGGGTGGTGAAACAAGGCTGAAAGAAACAGAACATAAACAAGTGTTAATTAATCAGGCATGCTGATAGCTCAGTATCTGCATTTTCATAAAATTCCAGGCAACCGTGTCATTCCCTGTGCAAGACCTCCCTCATACACAGCGTCCCCCCAGTAAATTTTGTCTCACTTGATGAACTTCCTAAGCTAGGTAAGGATCTGATCATAAATCAAGATGTTCAAGGCAAGCGATTTTTTTCCACAGCAATCCAGTTCAACATCAAGATAAATAAAAGATTTCTTTGTCTGAAGTGGTGCTACAAAAGCAAAGCACTTCTCTTTTGTTTTAGTTAGACATACCATCACCATACAATATAGCCTTGTAAGGGAAGGACAAGGTCAGAGGAAGCCTGAAGAGAAAAGGTATGTCTCTCCTTATCTTTGGCAGGTTTTGTTCAGGGTAATTGTTCAGTACAGTGGCCATGAAGAAAACAAAAGTGTAGTTAATACTCTCAGTCATTCAGTCCTTGAATTCCTCCTAACATGGCAACAGCCCAAAGAAGTATCTGTTGGTACCAGGTGTACATGACAAAATCCTGTATGCTCCATAGAGAGAGGTAGACCATTCTATTTTCTATGGATCTATAAACTAGTCTGTTGTGAAAGGGACCACTGCAATTCACTTCACTTAAGAATATGTCAAATGGATCCTGGTGCACTTATGGGTTATGATACTTAGTGATTTTAGGCTTTAAAAAATGAGTGAAAAATATTTTATCTATCTATACGTCTATGCTTCATGTGAGGCAAAGACGTCCATGTAGGAGAAAGAAAGAAAACATCAGCTCACACTTATAGGGGCAAATCAGAAGTCCCCTGAGAGATCCAAACTCTTCTCCCTTTGTGGGTCCTTAATCTACTCATGTCCCCACTTGTCCTGGAGTGCTGCCTGGCAATGCATACAACTCCTTATATGTGTAGATACTGACCACTGAAGGGCAACTTCACTCTGCAAATGATCTCCAAAGCTCTTATACCTACAGGTGAGAGGGAATTATACATGTCCAGAACACAGTTACCCAAGTTATCCTTGGAGCATAACCCCAAACAGTGGTTTCAGCCACCTGCGCTTGCTAACATCTTCTTGCACCTTCAGACCTGAGGGCATAAGTCCCGATGTCCCTATACAGTTGCACCAGCCTCCATACTCAACAGCAGAGTTCCATGAGTACACACAGTCATCCAAACCCCTCAATTAAGCTATTCTTGGGAAACCCGTTCCCATTATCCAATTCCCCTCTGAAAATCTAACATTTTGTCTTCATGTCACTGATTCCATTTACAAAAAGACTTTCTAATGAATTTGAAAACCACTTCTTACGCTACATGAGTGTTTTGAGCAACTCTGGGGTCATACCACTTACTCAGACTTGGCTGGATTATGACATTTTTCTAAACGAAGGTCCAAGGTGGCAATACCAAGACCCTGCAAACGCAGAAGAAAAGTGCCACACAGAGAAAAACAGAAACTAAAGCTAGTTGGCTTGTTCTGAGTCATTACTACTGTTTGGTACTGTTCTGTATACTAATTTTTCCTACTGTTCACAAGTAAAGAAGTTTTAAAGAGTACTTAAGGTCAGTTTGTAAATGATTAACAGATTATGAAGAATTTGTATACAATTTGATATTTTTCTTGTCTGTTTATATAAAAACTTAATGAAAGTAAATCCAAAAATTCCTCTTGTCAGGGAGAATATGGGAAAAAATAACAAAGATCTTCTCTGGCTTTTTGCTAGGCTTGTGTTTGCTTAAGAAAAGAAAAACTCTTTTACACCAAGGAAATGATGATTTACCCTTCTGCAAAGGTATTTCCTTCTTAGTCATCCAAGATGAACTGCAACTAAAATGCTAAGAAAGGTGGAAGAAGAAAGAATTTAAATGGGCAGAATGAAAATAATAATGAACTATAAGAAGAGTATTTTAGTGTATGTTTTAAGCCTACTCATCAATTAGTTTTTTAGAGCCAGAATATATCAAATAGGAGGTTTTCTCGTTAAAAATCTGCAAAGCAGCATGCGTTACATCAAAGTCAGATATTTGTCAGGTGTTTGAATATCTTGATCCCTAGAAGCTAAAAATGGACCTGATCTGAATGCAATAGACTGAATTCCCTATTGCAAGAAGCTAGTGTATTCATTTTCACCCATGCAAAATGAGTGCAAATCACTGCTGATGTGAGAAAACAGATTTTCAGAATGTTTTAGAAGAAAAACTGGTCTGGAAGGGATCTCAAGATGTCATCTGGTACTTCTTTCTACCTTAAGACAAGATCAACTCTACCGGAATTATTCCTTGCTGATGTTTGTCCTACTTAAAAATGTTCTTAATAAAACTCCAGTGACGGAGTCAGTCAGTAGTAATGGCAAAAGGATTGGGAAAGTTTACCAATTTTCATTATGGCTTAATTGTTTTGAAACATTAAAAATTTTATTGCCTATAAACTTGATGGAAAAGATGCACCTGGGGAATTGCTAGAGGATATTAATTGTGTTTTCATTGCACTGTTGCACTGACTTGCAGACGTGGAACAGTCTCACAGTTACAATGCTGAAAACCTGATCTATTTCCTGATTACTCGTGATGCTTCTCAGTGATATTAAAAGCACAGTGTGGTGGTTGACAGGCCACTCCTTCCCCAGACACAGTCACTCTTGCAATCGGCCTCAAGTCAAGGGAGCGAGAAAGGACCAGCTCACCCGTAAAGGTCTGAGCCATAAGATCCTGAAACAATAACATCCTACAAATATTACAAAAGAGAGTAATACCAATTCCTCCCTGCAAAGCTTGTGTTGTCCCAATGTTCCTTGTACACATTGGCAGTCCCATTCACATTGATTGGGGTACAGAATCAATGCCACAACAAAAGAGCTTTTTAAGGCATCTTCAGCAAGGAAGTAATGCTTAACCCTTCTTTCATCCCACAGGATAATGCAGCAAGTATTTTCTTTCGTGTGATTCACTGGTGCACCCAAGGTGTGACGTTCCAATGGTCAGATTATTTTATCTTAACTAATGATCAGTATTTGCAAGTTAAAAGAGTATGGTTTACTCTCAGCTAGTAAGAATGGAAGGTTGAAGAAAAAAATTGACACGGAGGCTGATTTTACTGGTGTAGTTGGTAGTTATATAGATTTGTTGACAAAGGTCCAGGGTGACATCTGTTTCTTGTGAGGTTTCATGGGTGTCTTAGGCTTCACGTGCAGGTAACAAGAGGGCACATGGTAAGGATAGAAATAATTTTTGGTGGTAGAAAGAAACACGGTGCAGTGCCAAGTCACTGTTCTAGTTAGCACGTGCTATAGGATGGTAAAACAGGCAGATGGTAGCACTGGTTTCATTGCAGTGTAAAATTAGCCATAATGGTCAAAACTGAATGCGATGAATGGAGCGAGTATCAGTACTGCTCACCTCAACTCGGACTAGAAACACGTTGTTCGGGGACAAATGTTAGGTAAGCAAGGATGTGCTCAAACCCACTATAGAGATGTAGTTAGACAGTCCCCATAGTCTTTAATAATACTACAGTGTTGGGTGGGTTTGAGCACTGATGTGTGCACAGATGCTGTTATGCTACTATTTATCTTCACATCGGTACATTTACTTCAAGTGGGTTTTGATATTTTTAATTGTTGGTTTTTTTCTGAGAAATTACTTTTAGGAAGTTACAAATTGCCCAGGTCCTTGACTGAATAGCAAATGTTGTTACACTTCAATTCACAGAAGCAATTTGCTGCCTGCTCTGCTGTTACCATTGGAGCACTGTCCATTACATGTCTGGGACTTACTCTTCTTGACATCGGTAATATTTTTTCTTTCTCAAAAGCAAAGTGCTAATCAAACTCCATTGTCAAAGACTCTCCCCGGATGACGCCTTTCAACCCTCAGTGCGTCCTCCCAACACCCCACAGATCTTTCCCTCAGGGGAATCCACCTTATTCAGGGAAGAGCTCTCTTCTCTGAAGGACTTTTTTTGCCACTGTTCTACAAGGTGAAAGTTCAGGGCAGGTCTTTGGGGATGGCCTAGGAGGCTCGGTGAGCAAGGCTGGGAAGACTGCAGCTTGAAATCAGGGAGTAAGGTGGTTGGAGAGGAATGAGTGCAGGAAAACCCTACCACTCCCTGGATTTTTCCACATGTTCTAACATGTCTCCTTCTTCTCAGGCATCTGGGACAAGGAGGCTGTGGTGGGAGCTTCAGAAAGATGTCTCATTCCCCCCTCTGGAAATGGGCAGCCGTAGTGATGCACAGAAAGATGTGGAGCTGGCTTTCATGGCCTGAAAACAGTTTATCTGAAATGCTTTTACTCTAGTGAATAATGTTTTACTTAAGGTAGTTGTGCAGTCTTTAATTACCTCTTTCATTACTTCCTAGGGAACTAACAGCAAGCCAAATCTCATTCATTGAATTTAAATTGCTTGGATCTGAGAGGCTTTTTCTCTGGGCTGCATCAGAGGTCTGGTACTTGCTGTGGAAGTTATCCTGTAGGATCAGAACGGGCGTGCTTCCCCGGAACCGTAACTTCTGATTACTGCGGCTCTTTTCCATTTGATCATTAGATGAAGACAGCAGAATCAAATGTAGCATTCTGCTTGACGCTTGCTGTGTGTAAGCAAGGTCTTCACCACTGAGTCCAACCCACTGCTTGTAAATGGACATTGTCTTTTCCTTTTATGAAATCTCCCCACATCTTCATTCTCTCCTCAACTATAGTCTCCACTCCAAATTGCTGATGACCCCAAATCACATCAATGTGAATATTTCCTCCTCCTGAATGGCAAGTGCTTGAGCAGTTTATGGATCTTGGGTTTGAATTCAGTGACTCCAAAAAGTACAGAGAGATCAGGGTCTTACCCCAGGTTCAAATCTGAAGACAGAAGTTTGGAGGGCAGTTCAGTCTCATGGTATTGAAGTGCTGAAACCTAGAGTGCCTAGAAATGCATCAGCCTTTCAACCCTCCTACAACTCCAGGTGCTTACATGTCACACCTGTGTTAAACACAACAACTGTGCAAGGGAACATCACGTCTCAGGAAGGAGGAACAGCTTACATTTTCCATCATTGTCCTTGTTTTGCACCGATTTCCTGCCTGGCAAGGCAGCAGCCAACAGAGTTTATATTCTGATTGAAGTATGACCAGCTTCTCTTGCTTGGCTGAACAGAAGAGTTCAGTCTGACCCCAGAGTTGAAGTCAATTAAACAGCAAACTCTATAAACACAGCATTATTGATAGAAACGCATGTTTCCTCAGAAGGCAGCTGTTACTACCCACTGCTACAGGCAATGCTTAACCAGCCAAAAATCCCAGTGAGGAGATGATTTAGAAGGTCTAATTCCTTTGCACAGGTATAATTCTCCAATACTCAATGGAGACATCTACATTGGCCATAAACATTCACACATACACAAGAAAGAGCAAACAGATTTCACCGTTTACCTGCACAGATAGTGAAAAATGTGCCTGAAAGGGATGGCTTGTCCTCCTGTGATGTGACCGTGATATGGGACAGAGGAGGCAACAGGAGGTATCAACTCCTCCTCATAAAAGAAGGCAAAGCTGAGGGTCTCAGGACCAGTGAAAAGATTCTTGATGATCTTATAAGAAAAGCAGGTGAAGAATAAATAAGTAAAAGTGCTGGTGTCTTGAAAGGTTCTCAGGCAGCAGCCCCTGCTGCTTAGCCTCATGCTATGCCATTAATATGGAAAGCTTGCAACATACCCTGTGGCACTCCACTAGCAGAAGGCAGCTACTCAGCAGCAGACCTCGTGCAGCCAAGGATCAGCTCTGTGATTTTGGTGAGCTAACAAACATCACCAGCCCAGCAGGAGTCCCTTTCTGAAGGGAGGGAGAGCAGCAGGGACTCCAGGCTGCAGCAAGGCTAGCATCAGAAGGCACATGCCATCAGCTGCTGGCATGTGATTTGTCTGCCGGTGGGCTAGGATACCAACAGTGTGGTTTTATGTACCTCACAGCCAGTGAAACCAGTGGGTTTCTGAGTAGACGTGAACCTCCTTGCACAAGGCATGCAGGTCACCTTTGGTTTGATTGAATTTTTTGACTTATCCTGCTCACAAGCAAAATTTGGGTCTTAAATCCAGTTTGACTCTCAGCTACACGCAGTTCTTGCAGATTTCAGGACTGCATTTCTGAGTGCTGGGGAAAAAAAAAAAAAAAAAGACTTGGCTTACAGAACAATAACACAGTCACCATTCAGTGGTAAATCATTACAAGAGGCTGACATGACCCTGGTTCACTGGGTCTGAAACAGGGCATTAAACATTTCTGTAAACTGCTCACTTGAATTAACAAAAGAAAGTGAGAATGTGGAGGCTGAAGTTAACAACAGCTGAAATCTTTCTTAGGTGTATAGACCCAGACTCACAATTATTTAGGCATTTAGGTCCAATGAAATCTCTGGGATATAAGCGTTGTGGACCTGATCTCTAGGGTCATGTTAGCGTGTCTGACATGGGTTCTCACACCTTTCCATGTGCATACTAAAAGCCATGCTAGTGTAATAAAAGGTGCCACTGTGGTGTAAAATGATAGTAAAGGAAAAGAGACTGGCCCTGAGGCAATCGCCCCTCCAAATGATTGCTCTTTTGAAGCAGTATCTTGACAAAGAAGAGTTCCCTTGTTCCCCACATAGAAACCACAGGTCAGACCTTATTTTAGAAGGTGAATTAGAGCTTGTTTTAAAAGGTGAGTTCCAACATGTGTTTATTTCCTGAAGCCTGAGAAAACACAGGTTTGCAAACACTGCCATAGTGCTTTCTTAAGCAGAGACGTCTCAGAAGCTCAAGGTCTGGTTCCCGAAAACACTATGTGGTTGGTCTCCCTGAATGCAAGCCAAAGCAGAAATCTAAACCACCAAGAGAAGAAGTTTCTTTAGTGGAATTAGAAGTGTTAGGAGATCCTTTTCCAGTTCTCAAGATACACGTTGTGGAACCAAGGACAGAGTAGAAAACAGAAAGCACAGAAATTCCCCCGTGCATGATGCCACTGAAAGGTGGGTGTTCAGCTTCTGGGCAATATGGGACGTTGTTCACTGAGTAGGACAAAGGTTGAAGATACTGTTACTTGTACAATGTAGCAGAGGAAAGCAGTGACATGACTCTCCCTCCCCCAGATATTTAATTGCACACCAGCAAGGACCAATTCAGTAGGACAGTTCCCAAACCAGTGCAACTCCAAAGACTTATCCACAGAGGGCATCTACCCCCTTAATAGCACAGCCTTGGAGATGGCAAAGATTTGATTCTCTTTTTCATTTTAATTGCTTTCAGGGGGAATATTGCTAACTCCTATAGACACTGTGTTTACTGACAAACTAAAGTTGTCATTTTTTAGCCTCTCAAATGTCAGGGAGAGAGTTAAGGAAAAGTCTGGTTTGTTTACAGACATTTTTAACATGATGGTGGAGAGCAGCCAGCATAAGAAAGTTCATCTTTGCTACCCATTCTCATGTCCCATGATCGAAATTGGAATCAACTGGATTTATCTCCAGGAAGATATGTAAGGTTTTGTAAAATGGGAACAGTATCCAGGTCATTCAGATGCTCTCACTGACTGCTGGTGACAGCAAAAATTCATGAAGAATGCATGTGCTTTGAGCATATCCAACAGAGAGAGCTCAGGCCATCAGTTTGGTGGTTGTGCTTAAAAGCCTGCTGGAGCATGAACTGCCCTTTGCAGTGCCACAACAATGAGTCTGCTGCATAACCTCTACGAGGTTAAGGGCAATCGCATGATGGCAGAGAGGAGTTGCCATCCTTGTGGCCAACACAGCTGAATGTTGGAAATCCCAGCACAGCTCGGATCGTCAGCTCTCAGTGACTGGCATAAGCAAAGGCCACTCTAACCCTCTGAGATTGGCTAAATGCAGCCCTGTGACCTAAGGAAGCATTTGCCCATCCTTTTGCAATCTGCACACACACACACAGAGACACACATGAACGCAAACATACTCTGCTTTCTATGTTCTCATCATCTGCATGCTGGACTCCAGCTTAAATAATTTAACTGAATAAATATTTCATTACCCATTCTGCTTAGAGGAGGAATGACCTGTCCCAGGTCCCAGGGAGGATAATGAAAGATGACACTAATCTGAGCTATGTTATTCTCGAGAAGTTGGGGTGGGACAGGAGACTGGCAGAGGGATTGAGAACCTCATTAACTCCTTCTTCAGAAATGTGCTCCCTCTGAGCAACTTGCAGGGATAAAAACACCATCAGAAGTTGCTTTTTAAGTCACTTAAAGGAAGAAGCTGCAAGGGAAAAGCAACACTGAATTTTTTTATTCTGAAGGAATACTGGTTAGTTTGGGTTCATTAGTGCCTTTTATTTTGAAGGACTGCTAATCTCTTTACAAGTTGAAATACAGTCAGTGCACCAGGATCCTTTCACCTGCCAACCAAATGCAGCAGTTTAATTGCATTCATCTACTACAAATGAGGCTTCAGGACTGAAAGCTGGGAAAACTGTTAACCATGATGAAAACTGAAGAAATATAGGTTATACTGCCAGGTACAATTGCAGCCTTAGGAACTAAGCTGATCTAGCAGAGGAAAAATCCTGACTGTCAAGGGGAATCATATGGTATTAAATGATTGACAAGTGTTTACAACCATTAATTGACATGAATCATTGAAACACTTATGCTCCAGGGAAGCAGGGAATGCCAATATGTCTCCTGGAAGCTGTTCTCCACTGGCTTCTGCTAAGCCTACACAGACTCCTCCTTCCAGACCAACGTCCTGAATCATGATGGCACAGAAAGTCTCCTCCCTAACTTTTTGCTTATCATTCCCAAGGGTCATCACTTAATTTCTCACCTTACAAGACTCAAGGCAGACATCATCATTTCTTGATCTTGTCTTTTATTGGAAGCAAGAACTCAGGAAGACCCAGGAAGATCATGTAGTTCAATGATCACCATGTATTATATAACTTCTGGTAGCAGCTAGACACGTATGTGTTTCAGCTCCCTCTGGCAGGGCACAGGATTTCTAAGCTGGAGTCCATGGACTCAATCACCTGTGTTGATGGCTCTTACAGCAAGCCAAAGGCACCCAGCTGTGAGACATTACTGTTCTATGTCCAGAAATTATTAAGAAACTGTAGGATCTACCAGACAAAAGAGATGTTGTTAGCTGAACCGTAACAATTCAGGCTGTTTAACTTCCATCCTGAATTCTTCTTGGAGGCCTACCAGCATCTCTACATATCACAGTTACTCAAAATGTTTGCATAGAGAAAAAGATACTGGAGTATGATACACGTAGTCCTTGCTTACAATACAAACTATACATGTTTTGTAAGCAAGCAGGGTTTCCTCATGATGTTTGAATGATTAAACTAAAAGAAGGAGCAGATGCAGCAGATATAAACATTATATATTTTAGAAACTAAGACATCCTGGATTCACCCTGCCTCGTACACTGAAGTCGTTGTGACAAGATTGAACCGTTTTCTGTTGCAACATCCTGATCCAAGCAATGAGGAAGCTGGGGGTTGATGTAGCAGTTACCATCTTTCAGGGGTAGTAGACTGATAGTTGCATTGCAGATTGCGGCATCCTTTCAAACAAAGTGGATCAAAAGGCAGAGATTTTCATGCAGTCCTTTCACTCTCTACCTACATTGTCCCTGTTTGTCTTGAGCAGTAGCTCCTGAATTAGCTACCTTTAGGGAACTTAGAACAATTCCTCTTAAAACAGTAGTCTGACATTGTCCTTATTCTACCCTTCTGCCATGCTTCTGGATTCTGGGATAACTTGGTTGTCCTGATGCTTATAGTCAGTTTTGGATGCAACACACTTTTCATTTTTGTACGTAAGGATTTTCACACATCTGAAAAGAGTTAGGCATTCAAAATCCTTATCAGGCATACTTGCCTGCTTGAACTGTATCTTGGATACTTAGTTACATACCTTGCACATATATACATTGACACCTTTGCAGTCTTGGTCCAATGATGATCTTCCCTGGTTTTGCTGGATGACCCTGTTGTGAAATACAACACGCACTGTGGCAGAAGCAACCCTCTCTTCTGGAGGGAGGGAATGGTGCAGAAAAATAAAGAAAGTTACAACTGCATTAGCAAAAGGGACATGTTAAACTTGCAAAATCTTTCCACCATTGACCATTTACACCATACTGACATCTGAGGCTTCTTGCATAGAACATGAAGCTAACTTTGCAACAGACTTTTGTCACAACACAGATATAGACAAAAACAAGCTTACCTCCTTGACCACTAGCAGAGTCTAGTTCCAGCACTAAGGCTGAGAGAGTGCTGATCTCTGCACAGGGAACAAGGGAGTTTTTTGGTTGTTGGGTTTTTCTTTTTTAAATGAAAGTGTATCAAGAAAAAGCAAAGTTATGGACAGATGCAAAATAAGGGTTTGGTGGATGTTCTACTTTCTCCCACCCATGATAATCAGGCAAGATTTCTGGGTAGTGCTTTGCTGAGTGAGAACCAAGAAAAAACATTGGACTAATGAGTCATGTGTTTACTTAAGTGGTTCACCTAGAACCTAGTGGTCCGTACAGGCTCATGTTGCCTTGTTGGATTTGGGATTTGTACTTTACACTAGTGTTACACCAGGATTCATTGGCAACTCTGTCTACACAAGGAATGCAGAGCAATAGTCCCTGTCCCTGGTTCTAGATCCTCTGGGAGGACTTTGGGAACATAGCTGTTGATGTCTGTGGGAGCAGGCTCATGTCCTGTGACCTTACCAAGTTTCCTATGCTCCTCGTTCTCACCTCATTTAAAAGTCATTTATGAGACTTTACTCAAACTTTCCAAATAATTTTGCTCTTGAATATAACCAAGCCTGGGAAAATTTCTTCTCATAATGGGAAGTTTGGGAAAGTTGTATCTGTGTGGAAAAAAATACAAGATGGTATAATGCAAGCTGTTATAAACTTTCACTCTAGCATTTCTGTTAGCAACTGTTGCGATGACAAAAACAAAACCAAGGAACTATTGGAAGGGAATACTTGCAGGTATGAAGGAGGAACATGACAAGGAAGTCATTTTTTGTGGGTTGGGATTTGTGTAGCAAGGAACATATGTTTGTTAGACTGCATGGGGAAATATTTTGACTGGATGTGAGGAGCAGATGTATGCATGGTACATGGCTACATGGGAGTAGGAGGAGCTGGAATCAGTGGCATAAGAGGTTTTTCCATTGCTATGCATCTTGCTTGAATAGGCAGCCGTTAGCATGCTGGGTAACTTATAATACAGTTGGTTAGACACAAGGTAAAATTAAGGCCCCACGTCTGATCTCCAAACAATAAGATGTTCAGGTTCTTAAGGCTCAACACTTTGACTAATATAAATAGCCTTGGAGGTAACAGTCAGTGTTTCATCTCCACCTGGGGAAATTCGATGGTTATTTGAAGAGTCTTTTTTCATTTTATTTTGCTTATCTTTAAGGAGAAGGACCTAATCCTGCTGCAGCATTTATTTAATATAACTCTTTTAAAGTGACTTCTTGCAGTTTTCAGGTTTGCTTGAGATTTTAAAATGTTAAAGAAAACAGTGTAGAGCCTTTTATTCTCTTTGCCAGCATGAGAAAAAATCATTAGATTTAGAATTCTAAATGAGAAGATATATCAAGGAGAAAACAGGCCACCAGTCTAAAGAAAAAGGATGCTTACATTATTGGAAGGACTGCGGAAAAAATTAAAAACATTCCTCATACACAAATGCTTTAAGGCCTTGTGAACGAATCTTTAAAAGTTCATCTGGATTGAATCTAGGCTTTCAAATTCCAACCTGAGGTGACTTGCATTTCTTTGTTAATTACATTTAAACAAAAATCTCTTTATGTTCTCCTAAACTAACAAGAATGGAAGAAAGAAGATTAGAAATGTTCAATTGCAAATGCTTTTGACCCTGAAGGTCTTCAACCCTGTTGTGAAAAAAAATCTAGCCAATACTCTTCTCCAAAAGTCGTGCAATCTATGATTAAGAGAATGACAGGAGCTCCAGCAATAGTGTTTTTGTATAAATGGATGACTTTTTTGTCATTACTTTTTTCTTGCTAACTCAGACTTTCTTTTCCACCAGGACTAAAGAGAGTGAAAGGAACTGAAGTTATTATTCTGGCTCTCTCTTTCCCAAGGTTCCCACGGTGTCTAGAAGGAAGCTTACACACTGACTGCAAACCACTGCAAAGCCAAATGGCCCAGAAGTCCTGGGACCCCCCCCAGGCAGCCAGCTCTCTTGTGCTCCACACAGCTCCAATGGGGATGGGGTGTGGGGTGACAAGCACAAACTCCTGCTCTCACATTTCCAATGAAGGCAGCATAACCCCACTCATAAGTCATCAGTGTAGGCCCTGAGTTCTGCTCCACCTGTCCCATCAAAGCTGCTAACCTTTGCCTCTCAAAATAACTAGCATAATACTTTGCCATGTTGCAGCAATGTGTAAAAAGCCGATTCTCTAAAGGTCAGAAAGGTCCTATTCATCATCTCAACATTTCTGTGATTGTTCAGTCTAATCTCAACCTGCGTACTTTTCTCTAGGAGGGAAGGTTTAACATGGGATTTCCTGGACAGAGATGCTATGTCACCTGATTTTGATTGCCAGAGGGTCTTTATTGTTCCAGTCCTGTACTTCATCATAATGTCATAGCCAAAATCAAGTGCTCGGAGATGGGGAAAGAGACATGGTGTCTGAAGAAGGTGATTTTTCTCAAGTCTTACTCTGCCTGCAGCTCCTCGTTAGCTGCTAGCTCGTATCCACCTGATGGATGGACCTGAAACAGACCTGATTTGATTCAGAACTAGACTTTAAGTTAACACTAATGGTCTGACCCAAGTCTTGCACTGAACCTGTAGGGACTGTCTTGAACAATGCAGAGCTTCGGCTGCTGGCCAAAAGCAGAAAACATGAAAGTAAAACAATATTGCTTCGCTTCCAGTTTCCTGCAGCATTCAGAGCAGTGACATGAATAGACAACTTTTCCCGTGGAAGAAGCCAACTAAAACAATGAATCGGCAGTCTCTGTAGAGCACGTTCCCAGAGGGAACTACAAATGAGCAACAATTGGCCTTCTGGTTTGGACCCAGAAGGAACAGCGATTTTGTTGGGCTTATAGCTGGATTCGATTAAAATGTTTTCTCTGTTATCTGAATCTGATATTGTCCCTCCTTTTGCCACATACCAAGAGGTCCACTGAATCCCACTAACCCTGGATCCTTTCTGGACAGTTTGCTCAGTCAGAGGCAGTGTCTGGCAGTAGAAATGGAAAGGAATTTATTTCATTACCTTTGCCAGTAATGTAATGCACAAGTCCAGCTGACAAAAAATAAAAATGGATAGCATTAGTTTTGAATTCTGATCATTATTATTGTAGGACTTTGGGATATTTGCTGAAAGGAATTGGTTTGAAATCCCAGAATATAGTTGCTTAGAAGCTTTTTATCAATCCTTTTTTATCCTATTTCTTAAAAGCTTTCAAAGAACTTTGCTTTTGAAATGCCTTGAAAGACATTTCACCTTCTTCTCCTACCAGATGTATGAAAAAAGCTTCCAGAATTTAACAGTTACTTTATGTAATCCTTCTTGCATGTTTAACTGTTTTGTTTTTATTTATTTTGTTAAGATTAAATTAAAAAGTGTTTTTAAAAATATATATTAATATAGGTGTCTTCATTGCATGGAGGTAGAACCTAAAACTAAACAAGCTTTAGCAAACCAAAACTTCTTTTACTTGCTATTTTGCATGTGACAGTAACCAGGAGCAACTGCTTGGTGAAAGAGCATAAGAAACCAGACATACATACAGTGACTGTCTCTCTGAAACGTCATCCCCAGAGTTTGGGTTGCAGCTGTCTGTGGGAATATACACCAGAGAGATGCACAAACCTGTGCTTTAGTTTGTCACTGTCATTGGGAAAGCTCTTCATTAATCTAAACTCCCTGAAGGGTCCAGAGACCTGAAAGGAAGGCAACACCCTTCGAGGGATTTTCTCAGATGCATGGCATAGCTACTTCATCATACCAGGAACTGCACCCTATCTTATATTTTATAAGGTCTTATTAGATAAGTCTTAGATATTAAATATAAGATGCACATATTATAGGCAGTTTGTTCATAGACACTAGTCTTCCACCTCCCATCCTGCCTGTTTTCACAGGCCCAACTTTCCTCCCTCTTGAGGACCTCACCTTAGGGACTATCCTAAGTCATATATTCAGAAGGAAGCACTGGTTGTGTGTATAATGTTAGCTTTATACATGTGCAACTAACCTGGCTAATAGAGATACCTAGAGGCACCAATGATAGATTTCAGGTTTCATCACAGTGATGTATCATGGTTTTTGTAACTTCTGTGATTGCATGTTCAACTTTTTGCTAGAAAGCCATCGCCTCATCTGCCAAATACAGGGATTTTGCCCCAGCCACATGAAGTTTGTGATGTCATTGTTTCTTTTTAACACAAGACATTTTTGAAGAGGAAAAGATGTGCTTGGATTACAATCAAAATTTATTTTTTCTTAAGCATAAAATTAAAAATTAAAGTGGAAATATTTCAAAACTTGAGAAGTTTCAAAAGTGCTATTGAAGAAGCAGGGGCAAAAAAATGGAAAGCAATCATTTTTTAAAACCATATATTACACAAAAGTTCTAAGCCAAACTTTAATAAACAAAGAATTGATTTACAATAGGGAAATGGCTGCTTTTAAGGTGAAAGTTAATATAATAAGGATTACTGTAATATTCCTTCAATATGTAAGAGCCAATCCATATTTATGGATGGACTAATTAAGGCATTGAAAGAAAATGTCTGACATTAAATAGAAAATAGAAAAGTAAATCAAGGAAAGCACCTAGGAAAGGGATGTTGAATAATTAACTGGCCTGAGATTGACCCAAAATCCTTCTTATTTTGTCAGCATTGCTAGTACTATTTTTAGCACTTCCCATTCAAATTGTGCTAAACCCATATATGAAGTCTTCTGACAGAAAGTTCTACCAGTCCATTTTAGGATGGGATGAACAAATCCATGGAACCGCCACTGTGGGGACCTTAGATATAACTAGCATTTATTTCTCCATAAATGCTGACGGGAATTTAGGTGAGCACTACTTTGTGACCCACCTCTGAAAGAATAGTGTCCCAACCACATACACAAACCCCGCACATGCAGGAAATAGGCATGGTAACAGCAAGCAAAGTAGCCATCCAGGCAGCTCTGAATGGTTTGCAAGTGTGAGGATGTTATCTTTCTGGGTAAGAAAGAAGTGCAATGAGGAAGTGCAGATGCACTTTACGTTCGTTTATGTTCATGCAGTACATATACACAGCACCAGAGACACTATCTCATTACACTGGTGAAGTTATTACATTTGAGAACAGCTGTTGAACAAAGTGCATGACCTAAGGCTAGATGTACAGAGAGGTGTAGGCACCCAGGTCCTCCAAGACATCCCTGAGATGCTGCCTAACCCAAAGATTTCTTATTCCGGTTTGTTCAAAGTCTTCACAAACTAAGTTCTGCAGCTTCTCTAAATGTTGGTGCAGGGCATGTGAGCTGCTGAACAGGATTAACAGGACCAGCATACTCCTGTCCAGGCATCCTTCAGGGCCTAGAGGACTATATCAGAGCTGAACTTCCAGTTTGGGCCCCTCACCCAAACTCTCCCATTCCTTACTGCTCTCACCCACAGCTAGGCTCAAACTCCAGCTATAATTAGAGCGGGCAGGGTCAGATGTTGAATCTGAGCCTGGGTGACTTTGCATTCCTGGACAAGGGTACAGAATGAGAAGAGCTCTCCCCTGTTCATTGCATTTCACCCACAAGACGAGACTGAGTTCAGACAATTCCCTTCAAGGAGCTACACATGCTAGGGTACACATGCTAGGGTAGGTTGTGGGCTCCTTCTTAGCCACATGTAGACATATGAGCCACTGGCAGATAACACTGAGTCCACACTTGTCTGTTCAGTGTCTCTACGAGTATATGGCAGCCGCCCAATAAGGGTGTTGATCTGTAACTCTCAGTTTTTCCTAACACATTTTATGGAGAATTGAGTGCCTAATTCAGGAAGATAGAAGCGCAAGGGTAAGGCTAAACAAAGTAATTTATGGGGCTCTACCTACAGATCCTTCACTGATTTCCTACCTGAAGTGTTCTGGAAGCACCCATAACAGCCTGTCTGGGCTGGCTTTAGGGCAGAAGCTCTAGAGTTCATCCACAAACCCTGCCCTTAATCACAGCACTTCTCCATATGGATGCTGAGCTCATTACTGGAGCCAAAAAACCTGCACTTGTCAAGGTCCATCAGCTGGTCTTGTTAAGCCAAGATCCTTGCAGAAGACTTGTTCAGAAAGAGGTCAAATAGTGGTCTCAGACAGAACCACAGGATTTTGAGTTCTTTAATTCCTCCCCCATGAAACTGCACTGTGCAAAAGAACTGCATGTCCAAGAAAGTTCTCCATGTTGATTTGCCCTTTGAAAAAAGGACTTAATGAGAAAATCAAGTGCCCCTTCACTGGAATTACATTTGAAAATGGAAGCACAGCAAGGCAATTTGCCTCAGTAACTAATTTCTGATGTCTGTAGCTTAGAAGCATCAATACTTTAGCAGTCACTGGTTTGGATAATTGGAAATAAGGGTGATTCTTTCACAGAAACTGATGTGAAGCTGACTCAGCCTGGATTTCCACTCTGTGGGTTCATTTTCAGTGTCAAACTGAAAAAGACTTGAGGAAGTATTCTCTACCCATAAATCAGAGTCCAGCCCAGGGAAAAAAATCTATTGCACAAGTAAGAAGAGGTAGGGGACTGTGTTTAATTTGAGTAAAGGTTGCTCAAAGTTTGTTTAAAAAGGAAAAACTTAAACTGTTCTAGACTTTTCAACCATTAAAAGTTCATTAGTGTTGCCAAGGTAGCCTGAAAACTTAAGGGTTCACAGTGTCTTAATATGCTTATGTCTGCACCCTTTTGGCAAGCTATGTTATCTCTTAGTGCCTTGCTCCGTTATCATTTATTACACACTGAGTGGAAAACATTACACAAGCTGGCAATGTGTGAAGCAGTGTGGGTCCCACAGTGTTGTTTTTCAGAGCATATATGAACTTTTCCCTCAGATTTTAGTACATAGAAGTTCAAATCCTTGTACTTCCATAGGACTATGATGGAGTGAGGCTGAGAAAACTTGCAAATAGCAGACTAGTTGCATTTGTCTTTCTTTGTTAAAGCATCAAGAATTTCCATAAGAGAATAAGTCATTAATATTAAAATGGAGATAATCAGCAACATAACCGCTAAGAAAACCACATTGTCAGATCATTGGGTAATACATTCAAAGTACTATAAAACTGAAACAGTTACTGCTCTTACAATCCTGCCTTTTTGAAACAGCAGAGCAGAAGCGTACACACTAGGCTAGGTAGCAGTTACTGCATTGCAACTCTGAACACTCCTAAGAGAAGAAAATTTTTCTTCCTAGTGGCAGCTTTTTTCCTTCAGGCTGCGGTTGTGACAATGTCAGCACATCTCCTGCACAGAGGGCGGTCTGGAGAAGCTGACTCCAGCATGTTCCCATTCTCCAAAGACCAAGGCTGTATTGCTGGGTATTTCAGTGAGCACTTGGAGCAGCCTCAGCAAGGAGTAATGGGAACCGTCAGTACTGTTCCCTCTGTTCTCCTTTTCTACTATTTTATTATTCACCTCTACATTACACCATGATCTACAGTTTGGCCTGGGGGACTCTGCCTTACTGCCTTGCAAGTTAATGAAACTTTGCACATTGACAGTTTGCATCTTTGGACCACTAAGACCTGTAATATGCAAACACAGATTTACCCAGAGAGAGGAGGCAGCCAGAGGTCAGTGTCCTCCACACTAGCTCTTCTTGAGGCACTATGTGCTTGAGGTCACATCACAAGGAGGGAGCTGTGCTGATGAATAGTTGCCCTTATCAATAATGAAGTGACCCCCATCCTAGTACAGGTGTCCCCATGCGTATCAGGTGATAGAGCAAAACATGTCATCCCAACATGAATCTGCACAGTCCAGTCTCACTTTAGGATCAGAGGCCTTTTCTTATCATCCTGATGGCTCCTTGGATTTTGTTTTGCTGACATTTCACAGAATACACCTCGGTTACCATTGACATTTCAAATGTAAAACAAATGGTGTTGCAAAAGACTCAGAATAAATCACGCTTCAAATAAAACTGACATAAAATTGAATAACTCATGGCTGAAGAACAGGCTGCAGTAAAAAAAATTCTCTGCTCATTTTTTTATGAGCATTATCTGCATGAATGTCTGTAGATACATATTTAAAGTAAATACTATTTACTGATTTCTCATTTATTTATACAGCATTATTTATACACCTTTTATATCTGCATTGAAGAGACGGTGTGTTTTCCACTTAACTATACCGTGTTCAAGGAAGGTCTGAGATCATGTAAGAGAATTTGCTTAAAGTCATAGGTTTGATTCCAGCAATTTTTCAATCTGTCTGTCTCCATCTGAGTATTTATAAAACGTTAGTCATGGTAGGCTGTAGATTCAGTTCATGCATTTCTGGACCCTGCATTTTTCTAAATTCAAAACCACTTCAAATTAAGGAACAGAGGAAAGAAATGTACTATTCCTTTAACACTTTCTTTTTCCTATAATCCCTGTGATTTTGCTAGCTATCACATAAGCAATATTTTAGATAGATATGACATAAGCAATAGGCTAGCTATCACATAAGCAATATTTTAGATAGATATAACGTAAGCAATAGGCTAGCTATCACATAAGCAATATTTTCAATAGATATGACATAAGCAATAGGCTAGCTATCACATAAGCAATATGCTAGATATCACATAAGCAATAGGCTAGCTATCACATAAGCAGTACCTCCACAGAACGTGAGATAGGAGAAACAAGCCAAAATGCTCAACCAAGCATAATGCATGGATAGTGAATGTTACCACCAACAAGCAGAGCAGATACTCTTTGTAGAGAAATGCAACATCACAGACGGCTGCAGGGCTCTGATTTGGTGGGGGTGAGAGCAGACCTTGCTGTAGTGAATGCTGATAAAATGTACTGAGAGCATTAGGAAAAAGTGATTTTTATACTGGATGATCTCCAGTACATCAGTGCAGGGTTTTGAAGCTCACTGAAAAGCTCTTGAAATCAGTGACCACTGCATCAAACCAAGGCCTGGTCATACCCAGGGCTCCTGTGGAGAAAGCTCAGTCCAGCCTGGCTAATGGCTCCCACGTGGCCACATGTGAGTGGTCTTCAGTGGGTTCTGGCTGCTTTTGCCAACCCATCTCTCAGGAGCAGTCCTGCCTCCGTGCCCTGCTGTCTGCATTGCCCTCCTGAAACCCAGCTTCCCTGATCGTTTTGGCAAAGCTCCTTAGCACAGAATTTGTTTTCCCAGCACTAAGAAAGAAGGAGATGAGCAAATCCTACAGGCTTTCCAGCCCTGGGACCCCACATTTCCTGGTCCTTCCCCTTAAATCATAAGATATGCTGCTTCTAGTATCCCAAAGGCTAGATCTCTGGTGTAAATGAGCATACTTTCTGTGTGCATTGCAGCATTACATTAACCCAACAAGGATGCAACATGGGCCAAACTCCATATGGGAGTTACAAAGTTACGCTGAAGGGAAAATGGCAATATCCAGATTCACATAAATGTACTCAATGTTACTCAAGTCTTGCAAAAGCAGGATTCACCCTTTTATTTTGCAAGGAAATGTTTAACAAAATCACACTTTTTGCTGAAAGTTTATATTGGGTGCATCATTGTTGCACCTCTAAAAACCAGCTCTCATTAAGTGAAAGGGTGAACGGACAGATGCCCTAATAATAGCTTGATTTGAAGTGTAAAGAAGGTTGAAGTACTCAGCATGCCATCTTCTAATCAGGAATGATGGTTTTAATGCAAGGCTTCCTGACAATCTCAATTTTGTTGTGCTTATATAAATGACTCTGTAGATGTGTGTATGTTTTGTTAATTTACTGGGTAAAGGAATGCATTTCCTGGTGATATAAAATAGGATCTGACTACAAATGCAGCCAGGGCTATCCGCTCCTGTGAAAAATGTTAGGTGATCACATCAGAAACCGCCCCCATTTACAGGAGTACCTAGCACTCTAGAAATATTTGTCCCACCAGAAATACAGTTGAGGATCTGTTGCCTTGAATATGATGTACAATAATCTGTGCATATACAAAGGCAACACTTCAACTGCTTGTACCCTAAAGTAACCTCCATTCACCTTGAACTCTTAGGGACAGCTTGTGTAAAAGAATGTGGTTCTTTCCTCGGCCACACTTAGCTGCCGTGTCAGGTCTCTAAAACTTCCCGTGTATTAGGTATGAAAAAATTGCTCTTCGTTACATTTGCACTAATGGAACAAATGACAAGGATGGGGAAAATGGGTCAGATGTTGCACCCAAAGTATTTTCAAGCTCAGTTTCTGCTAGGTCGATCCAAGTCCCTTCCAGAAGTCCTGTCAAGTTTAACTGACTAATATTCTGGAAGTCCTCTAAGAATGGAAGGAACAAGGTACATGCCATATGGTCATCCCATCAAAGTAACTCAAGAAAAGCCAGTGGCAGCTCCACAATGTTCCTCCTGGTTAATGATTAGTCGGGAGGAGAAGTCTGACTGCAGGGTCTTTGATCCATGAACATATCTGTGGTAATTGGGGTCATGGTACTTCCTGTAGCTAGTGCATTTTAAAAGGCCAAAGTCAGTAACCCCTGAGTAATTGGGACTGCTACTGAGCAAACGACATGCTTTGAAGCAATGATATTATATCAGTTATGTGGGGTGAAATCTAGAGGTAAGAGTTTGTAGCAACAGATCAGAGCTAGAAATAAAACTTGGGATAAACCATTACAAATTAAGTCCAGAATCCCGGATTTGGTTAGTCCATTGTTCACCAATAACTGGAGCTCTGGAAGGGGCCCCTGGAGAAGTCACTTCTGACACCCCAAGCACTATTTCTGCCAACAGGAGAGGGGAAAGAGAGTGCTGCTAACCCAAACCTCTCCTTGTGGGGTGAAAGATGGTTTTTAGTGAAGTCTGGGAGGAGGGGGGTAGGAGGGAGCACAGCTTTTGGTCACAGCTGCACCAAGCTGACGCACCCTGCCAGTCCAGGATCTCCCCTCCTTGAGCGCAGTGTTGCGCTTCAACCACTCCAAAAAAGCAGTCGCAAGAGCAACCAGGACAAGGTGTACAACATCAGTGGCTTACCTTCAGCTCACTGCTGGGGGACATGCTGCATATCAGAGCAAGGAAATAATCCAGGCTTTAAAAATGAACCCTCCAAAAGAACAAATGTGTCCCCAAGAACATAGCATTATAAAGAAAATAACCATGCACTTCCATTAAGAAATTTAATCAAACCAGCCCAGCAATGCACTATCAATATGAAACAGCACTCCCATCCCCAGATTCTGTTTTCCTAAATTTTTGCAGAGAGATGAAATGATGCCAGAGCTACTTTGATAGATGACAAAAAAAAATCTGGAGTCACCTTTTTTCAAGGATTAATTATTAACTATAGTAAGGAGAAATTGCAGCAGCCAATAATTGTTTTATTCTCCCAAGTCCTATTCATAGTGAAGATGATATTGTATGGAAATTTAACTTGTGTAATAATAGACACATGCTGCCTCAAAGGACTCCAAGGCACTTTGGAAACAGTACAATATTGGCTCAGATACAGGCCAAACCATGCCTGTTCTGCATCTGCACAGTAGTCACCATGGCTTTACATCACTGTTCAGATATAGCTATGTCTGAAAACATTTGGAGCACTGGCAAATCTACAGGGCAGCGCTTCCTACAGAGGACTGTCGCTCTGGAGCCTGATGCATTTGGGCCCCGCAGCACGCTCTGTTGTGCCGCAGCAGGTGAGCGCACATTTTGACAAGCCATTCCCATCTCTCACAACATGACAACCAACCATTGCTCCATGTGTAGCTACCCTACAAACTATGATTTAAGGCATATGATTTAAGTTGCACAACATTTCTTGTTCAGGGTCTGCAGTGGAGCTCTTTTCCTTCATCTTATGTATTTCTCACTATACTGGAAATTTTCAGGCAGAAGACAGATGCCAGAGGAAAGATCACTGCATGATGTGCAGTGAAAGGAAGATGGAACATTACGTACGTAAATACATATAAATGTAAGCACATGATGTAGGAGTACACAGCATTCATTGCGTATAGCTCATTGGCTGACAATAAATTATTGATCTGTTATACTTTGAAAGGATCTTTTTTACTTGCATAAATTGTCCCCATCTGACTGAGGCTGAAGACAATATCCATTCTCCCCAGCAAATACAAGCTGTGGATAAAAGCAGGGTGGATCACCCTGGGTCCGTCCCTGCACTGGCCTTTCCAGGTGGCTGTGCTTCACTGAGGCCTTTGCCTCAACAAACACATGCCCTAAGGCGGTCATTTTAGAGCAGCCCAGGCATATTCCTCTTCTTTCCCCTCCTCTTTGCTGATAGATTGACCTGCTGACATTCACCTGTGAAGGAGTCAGCAAAAGACCCTCATGTTACAAATGATTCCCACATCTACCATTTCCACCTCCCTGGGTTTTGGCATCAGAGCTGAAAGAACAATGGTGAGATCTGCTTTTACATGCAGAAGGACTGACTAGAGTAAGGAAGGTCATTGTTTCCCCACTTTTCCTTAATAGAAATAGTTTGAAGGTAGTAAAAAAAGCATGTCTGAATACTTAATATTCATAAGAGGTTTAACCTTCTTTTAACAACCTTGAATAAATGATAGAGAACGTGATAACACTGTCGTGGCAACTTATTCTAACGATCAAAGCAGTCCATCATTGGGGAATAAATGTTCTACCTAAGCAAAAAAAATTGTTAATCCCTAAAGAAATATATTACTTAGAAGGAAAATTCACTTAAAATCATCCCATTAACTCTGTAAAAAGAAAGGTGGTTTATATTGTATCATAGACTTTCTTACAGTCCTGCAGTATATTTAGCTGAAACAGCTTGAGTGAAAACTGGGAATAAACATTAGTTTCTGCAGTTTGAATATCACTGAGGTATTTTCCCAGCTGTACAGTGCAGCACACAGTACACCCTGTTCATAGTACTTTGCAAGCTTCTTCCCTCTGAAATGACACACAAGCTGGGAAAAGAACTGATTTTTGATTTGATTTACATAGAGGATTGATCCATCTTCTCCACCTCAGATCCTTTGTTTTTTGACCTACCAACCCAAACAGATCCTTTTTACATTAATCAACCCTGATCTCTCTCCTCCAGCTCCCCAGTGAAGTCACTATTCATCTTTCTGAGGGCAGCAAGCTCTGCAGATTTCTCTCATCCTGGCAAGTCCTTTAAGCTCCACTCCCACCTTAACAAGCATTTTAAAGCTCTTCATTCCAGAGAATCCCCTTGCCTAAACAGTGACCCCAAAAAAGCATACACAGTCCTCAGTCTTCCAAGATACACTTCCACATCTCCTCTTAGAAGCGAGCACCTTACAGTATTCCAGCTACAGAGCCTCGAATCTCATCTTTTCATTCCTACTTCTGTCTATTCAGGGGTGGCATCTCCTTTGGAAATGCCCCATTTCTCTATTTATGATCATGCCTGCAACACCTGGCATTGGAGTGATTTCTCCTTGTATCTCACCTAGATTTCTATTTTCTATAGAGAGGTAATACAGTGGTTTTTTTCTGATAGACCATATTTTGTGAAGGAGAAAGCTCCACTACTGGAAAAGAATGGCAGGAGAATAATGTCTGAGATGGCTGGTGCAGATTCCTAATCACTTGCAAAGTCAAAAAAAAAGGTACAGTTCTGGATTTTAGTCCTCCTTATTTATTGGGACTGAACTGAACTCAATTAATTTTATACAAACTGCAAAATGATCTGCAGAAGAGAAATACTTAAAACTCTCTGAGCTAAGTATAGTACTGGCCAGAAAATTTTTTTAATTAGCAAGTGGATGGTTGGATGGATGGATGGATGGACGGATGAATAACATCATGCAAAAAGTTATGAACTTCTGAAAATCTACCTCAAGAGAAAAGGCAGATCTCTCTCTGCTCTGATAGCTTTCTAATCCATGTTCCATGCAGCAGAAATCCCAAGTAAAATCCATGCATCAGACCTTGCTCTTTTGTTCTTGGTATGTAGAGCACATATAATATAAGACCACCCACTCCTACTCATAGCAATACAGTATGCTACTGAAGCATTGTGTGAATTAAGGACAAAATGAAATTATTCATAGTAGAGATGTACAGAATTTCCATAGTACAGAAGACACAATGCACGGTTCTTTACCACTCTCTTTCTAATCCAACCAAGCAGCTGTCATGCTATTAATTTGAATTTACACAGTATCTTTCAGTTGATTTTTATCATGCCGATTGTTACTGATGCTGATCTAACTTCCAATGTGTTTTTCTAAGAAGAAAATCCAGAAAGCGAGGAGCTGATACCCATGAGAACAAAGAAAAATTACTGGGAATAAATTATCCAGTTTCATGTATCAAAGTTTATTGGAAGTAATAGGAAGAACATTTATCAAAAGGTCTGGAGAACATGTGATCCTTGATTGTCGGCCTCTATTCATTTAAAGAAGATTTATCATTCTCAGGGGGATTAATATGTTTTTATGGGCACTTGACTAGCTAGTCTTTAATCATTGTGTATTATCTAGATCCTAACTAAACCAGAAATTTAAAAAGTAATAATTAAAAACTTTTAAATTATATTTAATTATAGGTCTTGATTCATAGGGGCACTTGGGGACATGCCATAGTTTGTTGATTTAATAGGTTTGCTTATCTACCTGATTGGAGTTAATCACCTTTCTGAAAATCAACTGTACCTTTCAATTTCAGTACATAAAAGCAAGCTGGATCCAAAGACTCGGTGAATTCACTAGTTCCTTTTCACTGACTTTAATTGACTCTCTGGTGCTTTCAGTACAGCAAGTGGTATGGCCACCCATCTCACAGACTGAGCAGTAGTCCTAGAAAATTAACAGAAAAGGCTGAGAAGGATGGATGATTTCTATACGCAGAGAGGATAAATGATCCAGGGTCTCTCTAGCTTGGAAAAGAAATAAGAATAGACCTAGAGCTGCATCAGTCCTTATAGGCACTGTTGTTAAAATGCTTCCTAAGCATCCTTCCCTGGCCCTGATGAGAGACAGGATATGGAGCTAGACGGACCTCACTGACCCTTGCTTGCATGCCTATAGCCAGCCTTCCTGCAGAAATCCGCAGGTCTGCCTCTGTTACTGACCCAGGAATTAACCAAGAAACTTTCTACTTTGCAACAAAATTCTTGATTGATTTGTAATAAATTTTGAAGAACAATGGGAAACAATGCTGGGCTGTTTTATTTAATTTGTATATGTATTTTCTGTATTATTTCTCTATCTTTGCATGTCTTCAAAATGTGAGGGATATTCCTACCAATGTATGACTTCATTCTGCCATTATCTTCCCTGATGCTCATCCCCAGCAAACAGAAATCAAGCTTATTATTATAAACATGATATAAATGATAATCATTGCTGAAATCAAAAAAGGAAGCTGTTCAGTGCTACACATGAATAAAAGGTCCCTACTATAATTAGTTTGTAGTGTAGAGAACAAGCAAAAATTAGCAAAAAATACAACAGATGAGTTCAGAAATTAACAAGAAGACAGAGCATGTAATGATGCTTAGATGCCAAAATCTTTGCAGAAGGGATTTTTCTGGGTAGAAAGAAGAGAATTGGTGCACTCCTGCATTTTGTCTAGGGATGCCAGCTAAAAGTCAGTCCATCTGTTCTTTTTCACTCTTACTGGTACATGAGGAGAACAATATAGACTTCATTAGAGTCCATCTCTGTTGGAAGATACAGCTAAGAAGCTGTGCACCCAACAAGCATTAAACCTGATGTAAACTTTAGGCTTTTTACAAAGAGTTTTTTCATGTCAAAGCCAATTCTCGGTCAAGCAGCTTACAGTTTTCAAAGGTTCACCTGAAATTCTGGATTTCACATGGCTGTGCTTGTCAGGCCAAGGCAAATTACAAGCACTTTATGCAATTTTTAAAAGCCAGTTCCCAGAAAACTTCTGATTGCCCTATTTGCCACACCACACCTGACAGAGAAGTATTCCTGAGCCTTAAGGCAACAATATGAAAGGAATTCCTTCTCTTTTGAGAGTTTTAAATATTTAATGCCCACAGACTGGATTGTCTGAACCCAAAGTGCTCTGGATCCTGTAAGAAGGAACATATAGTGGAAAATCAATCGATTTCAACTTTGTATAAGTTATTGCCCTTATTATTTTCCAGTTTAATTGCTCTGCTTGATTGCAGTTGCAACACACACACCACTTAGTAGCCTTGCTGGCATTACAAAGAGCCATCTTTTGGATTGCTTTTTTGATTAATCACATTTGTATGATGAAGTCTAAAGCCAGTTAAAGACTTTCTAAGGAAATACATCTTTCTGTCAGAAAATGTGCCAGATTAAGTTTCTTTCATGGGAACACATTGATTTCAGTAAAACTGTGCATCAGAAATGGAAACGGAGCATGGGACATCTTGTACAATAATAAACCAAATGATGCAAAATGTAAATTTAGAGATAATATTGGAAAAGCTGAGATCCAAACAAATAGATTTTCCAAAATGCTGTTCTTGATGAAAGATTCAAGATTAAAAGCTGTCAGAATTTTAGAGCTGTTCATGAAGTAGACATCTATTCCCTTTTAGCTCTCTTGAGTGTAGAGTTTATCAAGTCTCAATGCCATTAAAGTTCCTACATTCACTACCATCCTCACACTACTTGGGATTGTTGGATAAGCAGAACCACTGCAAATAAAACACTGGTACCCTGCAGTGAGCCACATAAATGCACTGGACTCTTAGAAATCATTTAACGTCAAGTCAGAAACAAGGGGAATAGCTTAAATTATGTATAAGATCTCTCCAATATCTCTCCAGCTATCCCTCCTTTGGCCCACTTTGAGATTTAGACCCATGTTTAATAAGTATTCAAGCATGTGCTTTACTTTAAGCACAAGTAATAGTGTGGACACCTACTCATGGGCTCAGAGTGATGTGTATAATTATACCTAATTAACTGAGAAATTTATTCTAGAAGGTCTTGAAAAGGCACTGTTTTCCAATGTACTTCTAAAATTCCTGGAAGACCTAAGTCCCCATCTCAATGGGAGGAAGAAGGAACTAAGGGTGACACAAGTACAGTTTGCTCAAAGGATCTCTTCACTAGGACTTTTTTTAACCCCATATCTCTCCTTTGTGAAGAGGAAAATGCAGCTAGTACTTTCTGTGTTCTTTAGGGTTTGTGCTTTTGTTTTAGATTCTGTATTTGTCACTAACCTTGGGTTAAACAAGAACCATTTCTGCCTCCCCAAAGTCCTCACTGTGACAGCTGTACTGCTTAAGTTCTGTGCCTGTAGACGCTCTCTCTATGCTAAGCTGCTAAGAGCTACAAGGAAGGAAAAGGCTCAGATCTGCAAAAGGCAGTTATTAGAAATTCTTTACATTCTTTTTTGCATAACCCTTTTACACTGCTGTCAGTTTTTACCAGCCTCTACTATATTTTCTTTCCAAGCAAATGTAATTTTCAAGGAACATATCCAATTGGCAAATGTGGAAAATGAAACACACTGTCCAAAGAACAAGGTTAGCAGTGTTATGAGCTTCATATATTTGCATCAATTAACAACGTGCCACCAGCCACAATGACCTAACCACCCCAGGTCTGGGTGAACCTTAGGAGCTTTTCAATTCCTGACTTCCCTGCAAGGACGGACAGACAACACATTTTCCACTTGTGCTGGGTCCTTCTGTCATCTGGGCAGACATTTCTCCACAAGTAATCAGAGCAACACTGCTCACCTCCTTCCAAAACACTCATCAGATAGGCAGTGATGTCTAATGGTCTAGTCTTTCTAGATACTGAGCTCTGAAGGATTTCTGCTGCTAAAGTCAGCCTCCTGAGAGAGCACTCGGTATCTGTCATGACCCAGTCATAATGCTGCACGACTGCAATGGAACTGAATTTACATGATACAGCACTGGGACAGTTCATCACTTGTTTCTATATTCTTGAGCCAGCCATGTCCCATATCTTTGATCGGTCAAAATATTTGGCAGTTCTCCCCAACAGGGAGAACTTACCAACAAGGCCACAATGGTGCTTAATTGCCCTGTTGTGAACCTGGTTTGGCCACAAAGCAGTTCTTCTTCCAGCTCAAGAAGGAAATTAAAAAAGTAATGAAAAAAAGTATTTGTACTTAATGAAAAACAAAACCGTAACCAATACTTCCCCAGCTCATAATAAAGTTATGGTTTTGACTGAAATGATATCTTTTGTCTGCTTTTATCTACACACAGTAGGATTCTAGAATCCTTTTTTTCTGAGCAAGATCAGTTCTATACTTTCTGCCTCTTTAGCTTCATTAATAACAACCATGCAGTATTTTCTGCTGTACTATACAAAATCTGACAGCTTCTTCCCACAGAAATCAGTTAGTCTTTCATATGTTAAGGAGAAGCAAGAGCTGTCTTTCACTGTTTGTAGTAGTCTGCGTAACAACTGTATTTCCGTTTAAGTTATTTCTTTCACTTAAAGCTAAGTACAGATGGAAAAATCCTTCATTTTTTACTTATAACTGATGGGCTACTGTTCTATTTTTGCATTTTTAAAAGTGTTTATTACATACTGTCTTCATGTGTAATAAAATATTATGGCATCTGAACTTTTAGCAAAAAACATACAGAATATAAGTGCACAGTATTAGAAAAGGCCTATTAGCAACTCTGATCTGTCCCCTAGGCATTGGGCCTTTTCCTAGTGGTAACCTCCTTCACTGCAGGCTAACCTAAGGGTGCAGCACCCTGGTAAAGATAAGCCAATCTTATGGCTTATATTGCCTGCCAGAAGCTGTGTGCTCTTGGTCCCTCCTGCCCACGGCTCTGGTGCACATTTGACCCTATGGCAAGTCAATTTGGGAGGAAAGCTGGCATACAACTAAACCTACTGAGACAAAGCAATCCAGATGCTAGGTGATATGCTGTGGACTCTTATAGCTATGGCTGATGCTCCATGGACCAAGGTAAACTCTAACGGAATTTGAATATGGGATATTAATACACAGCCATCTCAAAAGAGATGGATGGCACTTGCTAAAAGCAACATAAAACAGTCCTATAATGTCCCTCCTCCACACAAGGCAGCTGCTCCTCTTCCTATTCAGTTCTTTGTGAGAGGTGTGGAGTTTAGAGAGAAGGAAATGTGAGAACTCGAATGGTGTGCTGAGGTCTTTCTGCAAACACATTCTTCCTTACAGGAATGACACTACAGCATGTAAACACCTTGAGGAAATGCAGGAGCATCAGCTGTCACAATACATAGAATCATAGAATTGTTTAGGTTGGAAAAGACCTTTAAGATCATCGAGTCCAACCGTTAACCAAACACTGCCAAGTCCACCACTAAACCATGTCCCTAAGCACCACATCTACACATCTTTTAAATACCTCCAGGGACGGTGACTCAACCACTTCCCTGGGCAGCCTGTTCCAATGCTTGACAAACCTCTTGGTGAAGAAATTTTTCCTAATATCCAGTCTAAACCTCCCCTGGTGCAACCTGAGGACATTTCCTCTTGTCCTATCATTTGTTACTTGGGAGAAGAGACTGACACCCATCTCACTACAACCTCCTTTCAGGTAGCTGTAGAGAGTGATAAGGTCTCCCCTCAGCCTCCTTTTCTCCAGGCTAAACAACCCCAGTTCTCTCAGCTGCTCCTCATCAGACTTGTGCTCTAGACACTTCACCAGCTTCGTTGCCCTTCTCTGGACACCCTCCAGCACCTCAATGTCTTTCTTGTAGTGAGGGGCCCAAAACTGAACACAGTATTCGAGGTGCGGCCTCACCAGTGCCGAGTACAGGGGGACAATCACTTCCCTACTCCTGCTGGCCACACCAAGTCTGATCCAAGCCAGGATGCTATTGGCCTTCTTGGCCACCTGGCCACACTGCTGGCTCATATTCAGCTGGCTGTCGACCAATGCCCATAGGTCCTTTTCTGCTGGGCAGCTTTCCAGCCACTCTTCCCCAAGCCTGTACCGTTGCATGAGGTTGTTGCAACCCAAGTCCAGGACCCAGCACTTGGCCTTGTTGAACCTCATACAATTGGCCTCAGCCCATTGATCCATCCTGTCCAGATCCCCCTGTAGAGCCTTCCTACCCTCAAGCAGATCAATACTCCTGCCCAACTTGGTGTCATCTGCAAGATGACACATAGCAGACATTACCTTACAAAGGCTGATATTTGCTAACAGTCATCTCGCAGAAGGATATGACTTTTCCTGGTTTAGATGAGGAAAGCCAACAGGAAGGGACAGGTGAGACTGAAGCAGTCTTAACCCTTTCTTGTCTCTTTGTAGGACTGAGAGATTTCAGCCAGCTGGAATCTAACAGACAGAAAGAGGGATGTACAGATCAGCCATTGATTTTGTGACCTTTCACAAAATTGGGGGAGAAGACTTTAAGCAAGTGTTTGCATCGTGTAATCGGTGGGGAAGCCGAGCACAGGATGGAAGTGAGATATGAGACAGATAAGGTTTCTGGAGAAAACTGTCTATTGTTTTTCATTGTTTGTGTGTTCTGATTGTTTTGGGCACAATACAATGAAAAGTGCTTGTCCAGGTTGCTAGCCAGAAAATAGACATAAAAGAGACTGATTCTCAACTTTTTGCTCCTTCCCCTTCCCCATACAGTTTTCTGCTCTGCATTTATGGATTAGAGAGGCAGAGTGCTTCATCCTACACTCTCTGTGGGCCATGAAGGGGTAAGGGACAAATTATGAGCAGTGGTAAGAACAATACCCTGGGAGTACTGACATGGAAGTCACACCACAAACCAGAGATCAGGGCACCCCTGCTCACTGCAACAGCCAAGGTCCAAGCATATAAAGAAGAGGCTTTCAAACTCTCACTTTGAAAGTTTGCTGTAGATAAAAATGCAGTAGGCAACTGAGCGGGCATACATGAATACGTGAGCTAACTTTTTTTAGTCATCTCTCCTTGTCCCTCTGGAAACAGACCACAAAGGTCTGCAAACAACCAGTTTGAAATCTAAGCAAATACAGTCAACCAGCAAGGTGACCACAAGCTTTTGGCTCTGACTGGCGTTTGGGGTATCATTTCCAGAGGCTCTTGGCCTCTTCATGCAAATAGTCTTCCCTGAGCTGCTGGGCTGTGAATCCAATTCCACTTTGCGTTGCTCATGAGGAGATGGCCTCAAGCAGCCATTCATGGGTGTTTCTGAAGCCATCTGTCGGAAGGTTTTGGTACAACTGACCCTACTCTGGGGGTGGGGAGAATACACTGAGGGACCTCTCAAGGTCCTTTCAGCTGTCCAGTCCTCACTGTAGCTTTGCATTTGAAGGCAATGCTGCCTAAGTCAGTTTCCAACTTATATTGGAAAAGACCTTTAAGATCATTGAGTCCAACCGTTAACCAAACACTGCCAAGTCCACCACTAAACCATGTCCCTAAGCACCACATCTACATGTCTTTTAAACACCTCCAGGGGTGGTGACTCAACCACTTCCCTGGGCAGCCTGTTCCAGTGCTTGACAACCCTTTTTGTGAAGAAATTTTTCCTAACATCCAATCTAAACCTCCCCTGGTGTAGCTTGAGGCTGTTTCCTCTCGTCCTATCGCTTGTTACTTGGGAGAAGAGACCAACACTCACCTCGCTACAATCTCCTTTCAGGTCAATACATGGGGCACCACATCAGGAAAATTATTTGTCAAAAAAATACTTCAGGAAAAAAAATATTCCTGCCAACATAGCAGAGATACAGTTCAGGGGCAGACAGGCTTTCCTCTGCAGATGGACCCGTGGTCTCTAGGACACGACTTGAGATCCACCTTAAGTCCCTTGGCTTTGCCAGTCCCATTCCTGTGTTTTCAGTATCTTTGCAGATCAGCTTATTCTCTGTAGCAAAATTTGAACGTTTCATCAAATATTTCTGGGGAAAATGTCATGCTGTGCCCTCTCTACTGAACCTGCTCAATCATTTACACACAACAGCCCCTGTTTCAAAGCAGGATCTTACACACGGCTTAGCCACCAGAGACAGGTTTTTTATTTTGAGTTTATTTTGGCCACAGTTTATGTGTGCTTTTGTTTACTGAAAGTTACAACCCTTGGCCGAGCCATTTCACCAAATATCTTAAGGATCTGATCCATCCCTTGCTGAATGGTGGCAGAAGTCCCACTGACACCATGAAAACAGGATCAAGCTCTAATCTTTTACAGAATGTATGAATGCATTTTTTTCAGCTCCTAAACTGCAAACACCATCCAGGTCACTGCATTTTTCTGCTGTGTTGTTTAATATTTGCTCAGTGTTGGATTTGCTATAGTTTGTACTTAAATCCTTTTAAAAAAGGGGAAAAAAAAAAAGAAAGGGGAGGAGAGGAAAGGAGAGGAGAGGAGATAGAGGTGCAGCATTCATGGTTTTTTTAAATGATGAGAAAAAACATGAGTTTGTCCTGATACTAATAACAATTACTGTAGAAATTATGACCAAAGAGGCTGCAGACAAAGCCCCATTTTTTTTGCAAAGAAATTTGGAAGCCAGCATAAGAAATGTCATGGAAAAGAAAGCAGGACAATATAGTGCTAAAGGGAAAAACAGGCCAGATCATATCTAAAGCAAATTAGCCAAGTTCATTTGACTTCAGTGAAGTTATTACACTTTACCTCAGTTTTGGCTCATCTACTAATTGCCCAACTTATGAATAGCAATGGGATTTGAGCATATTATGTTTAAATGATGTTGTTTACACAAACATTGGCTGGATTTTGAAAGCTAATAACAATTTGATTTCATAGCTACCTTATCCAAACTGCCGGCAATTTAGCATAAATACTAAATTCTGCCTGGAAATGGAAAAAAAGAGATGAAAAGATTTATATCTTTTTAAAAGGCTCTTGGAATGGCATATAGCAAATACACCTTAAAAGGAAATAGGAATTGAGGTAGGACGGTGAATTCAGCTGTAAATCTGGAGTAATTTCAGCAAAATTATTTTAGATTTTCAGCTTAAAGTCTCCCTCTGGATTTTCCAATGTATTAAAAGCAAAGGTGTATTTTTTTTTAGATCTGCAGTTGTGAAAACTTGGGAAATTGAGAATGATAGCAAATAGATGAAAGAAGCTGGTTTTTCATTTTAAAAGTAGAACATTTTATTATAGCTGATGTTCAAATTAGTCATCAAATAGCATTTTATTTCCTTTGCTGAATTTTCTTCTGAATTTTTAGTTTAACTAATCAAGCACCAATTGACATTTCCTGGCAAAGGATAGAAACCTTGACAGCGTATAAAAGCAACCCATCCCAGCTGCCTGGGAGTGATATCTGCTCTACAGCATATGGGCCCATCCTGTAGCAGTTACAGTCTTCTCACATCTATGGCTGTGGAGACAGTCCACAGCGTGGGAGAAACACCCAAGGAAGCAGAATTTGCCAGTTCAGTAACTTCAAAAAGTTGTGTGAGGACACTTGGAAGAGCAGCAGAGTCGAAGACAGGAAAATACCTACTAGGTGGCTGTGGCTGGCAGCGTGCTGAGGTTGCCCAACTATGTCATGTACCACACCTCCGTACCATACTGCACTGGAGCAGTAGCTTGATTCCCTTTGACATTCAAGTTATGGGGTTTCATTCCTGCCCTCTGTGAAATGGGCTTTTCTCTCTTCATCCCACTTTGCAGCATGGCTCTGATTTTCAGCTGAGATAGCTGCCCATAGTTCTTGCCCACAGTGCTAGCATTGTTGCACAGCGGGTGATATAAGATCTATGTGTTCTTACCATGCATGAAACACTCCATAAGGTCTTGGCACCATGAGCATTGCTACCTGGAAAACGGAATCTGTGCAATTCCTATCTGGCTGTCTTAGGCTTATTTCATCCACCAGAGAGAAATGTGACCCCAGGTACCCCAGGTACGTCTATGACTCTCCGAGGAGCAATGAAAGCTCATGTCAAATGCCACTGAGTATCTCTGTGCAATTGTTCCTGGGTTCTGTAAAGTCCCAGGAATGGGACACAAGGTCGGTGTCTCCTCCTATGGTACTGCTATCCATCTCACCTCTTCAGAGGACCTTTTCCAACAACCTTGTAGAAGCCTTTGCACCAGGATGTTTTCTTGGCATAAAGGAAAAAGGAAGTCACTCCCTGGTATCCTTCCTTCTCCTCTCTTTCACTGTACTTTTTGGATAGGTCAGGACCCTTCTGTGGCTTTTGAAATGCCAGCTGCTGGGCCTTTAATCAAGCACCTGCCTCTTTTCAAAATAAAAATGATAAAAGCAGTTCTTCGACATCTCTCCTGCCTCTTCAGATGGAGTCTTTATGTCTATGAATGCTCTTTCAGGGCTTTTTTGCATTCAGACAGAAGGGAGCTCCCCTGGGCAGGCTATGGATGCACAGTGAAACTCGGGGCATGTTTGTGTGATCTCTGGTCACCAACATTAGGGCTGTATCAACTCATTTCTGAAAAGAAAGTAAAAGAAAATACCCACCCAGTCCTAAAACATAGTTGTAACCATTCTTTATATGGCACCTTATGTCAGTACTTGTCCCTCACATTTGTAAATTGGCAGCATTAGTATCTGATTCTGTGATGACACCAGGAAATTCCCTAAAGTCACTGGTATTCCCTTAGAATAAAATTGCAGGGAGAGTGAAGGAGGCCTGCACTGTGCTTTGAAAGAGGGAAAGCACAGCTTTGTTTTTATTTAGGCTGGTATAATAAGGAAGCTCAGAAAACAGCCCCCACCCTTGTTTAGACAAAAAGAGAGAAGATGCAGCTTGTGTAGGATTTCCACCTGTTCAGCTGTAGAGAGAGCTGGCTGGGTGGCACTCGGTCCACCCAAGCAAGATCAAGAGCAAGAGTCCTTGCTCTCCTCCTCCTGGCGTGTTCGTGAAATGTCGCGGGAACATGGATCCTCCTGGTGACCCTAGTGTTCCCTCCAAGAATGAAGGCACCAGAAGCACGTGGCTGACCTTGGCAGGACAGCAGGGTTTACTTCTTTCCTTGTTTGTCTTATGCAGGCTCTTTCCAAAGGCTTGGATTTAGTGCTGAGATCCAATGTCCTTAGGGTATTTTCTTACTGGAAGGGGAAGTTTGTGTGTATTTTGGGAAAATATGTTTTGATTTAGTTTGCTTGTTGTCCCTCCTTCAGGGTCTATTTTTTCCAAGTGTTAGAAAAATAAAATGCTGGGTTTCAAAGGGTCCTACAACTGTACCAAACACG
Source organism: Fregata magnificens (assembly GCA_013389945.1). Taxonomy (NCBI): domain Eukaryota; kingdom Metazoa; phylum Chordata; class Aves; order Suliformes; family Fregatidae; genus Fregata; species Fregata magnificens. The sequence goes on along the minus strand of WAAD01003977.1, from coordinate 352,746 downwards.
ATCCAGATGCCAGAGAGAAGAAAACATCCACTGTATGAAACGGTCAGCTTTGGTTCACCCAGCCACAACTGCCTCAGCAGCCTTCCCCATAGCTCACTTTGTCCTCTCCAACAGATTAATAAAACGCCTGTGGGAAATTATTTGCTCATAAGGTAATAGCATTTCTTCTTTCCAAAATATGCTTGACAACACAGAAAGCCACTCTGACCACTGTATTCAGGTTGTTCCTGGCATTAGAAAAAAAGGAGGGACCGGAACCTTTAAGCAGAAAGAAGCACAGCAGAGTAGGGCTCACCCCAAGCAGAAAGCAGCTGTAACGGTGAAGCAAATGCTATAGACCATTACCCTGGCAGCAGCCTGGCACACTTCTGACGGCCCTGCCCCGATGTTCCCCTGCACAGCGATTAAAGAGAGGCAAGTGGGAGTTAATAGGTTTGACCACCCTTAGACACAACCACGAGCAGCATGTAACAAGCAGAGTGCTTGGGAAGGTGGGAGACTGAGCCACATCCATGTGCCAGGCTGCTCAGCAGCTAATTGTGTGCTCTTCATCTAAAAATGTCCCAGGGCTGTTTAATTTCATCCCAAACCTCTGAAAGCCTGGAGTCCTGATACCATGCACCCCGATCATTTTAGAGAGATGGATGAAAAGTGAAGTTCACTGTGTACAACTTTCCCCGCCTGGCTCTGCAGCTCTCCACCTCCAGCTGCAAGCTCAGCAACACTAAGGCTTCAAGCACAGCAAAGCGCTGTGCTGCAGCTGTGCCCAGCAACACAGGAAAGCACTTCCACTAACTTTTCCTGTCAGTCTCAGCACTTAACGCTGCTGTTGCTCCCCTCCTCAGGAGAGCAGATCTCCCACTCTACCTACAAGAGCCACCTGCTTTCCCCTCAGCAAGCTGCCCATCTTCTGTCATGCATCTTCCTTATAGATGAGGTTTGGTCCCCCAGCCTTTGCTCACCCAGGTCGGTTTGCATTGTTAGGATAACGAGCTCCATTTCAGGAGGATCTTCCCTCCAGATGGATCCAAAGCATTTTGCAAACTGTTACTTAATTAGCCAAGCCAAACTCAGCAGGGAAAGCTCTCCTTAACACTGCACAACAAATCCCTTTTGGATGTTGGGAAGCAGATGTTTTACTGCCAGCCCAGCATGAGTAATGAAGGGTATTGGTAAGGAAACTCAGACTGGGGAGGAAATATCTGAGTGTATCACAGGTATCAAGTCAGATAATTTACGATTTCATCTAAACAAGACGCACCGTAAAAGGGAAGCTGGTTCTTTCCCTCCACGGGTCCCTGGGAGGGGTTGCTCCAGACCCTCACTGAAGCTCCTGGAGATGAATGTCCAGGTTCTTGCGTCCATGTTCTGAGACAGACCAGTCAATGGGGAATAAGTTAAAATAAGTTACTAAAAGTTTTTTCTTGGTTTTCAATTTTTCATGTTCCTTACGGTTTGTCTTTTCCCCAGAGGTTAAAGCCTGGTTCTTAAAGGCCCCCAGGCTTCGAGATAGTGATGGGGGTCAAAACCCTTGAATCCTCGACAAGATTTTTGAGACTGCAGTGCTGGAAGAAGAAAAGTATCAGCAGAAGAAAAAAAATCTCTGCAGATATGAAGTACTCTCACTCCATTGGCTGTGGTCATGGCATGTCAGTTATACAAGCACAGGATGTGTCCTCAGATTTTCTTCTGACTAATTCTTTGACTTTGCTGGTGATGAATAAGGCCCTTGCTTACCAAACACTGTTCTCTTTCTTACCTAATGTAATCACACACATAAAGCCTGCCTGGATGCATGCCCGCATTCAGGAAAGCCACAGAATCCACCAGATGGGAAAACTGGAGGACAGCATAGGCCAAAATGTCCACCTACCTCTCGCATGGCCGTGTCTCCCACCGCTCCCCATGGGACTGCCACACGGGAAATGCTGGCCAGGAAGACTGGATTGAGGTCCCTCCTACAATATCAAATGCCAGGAGGGCAGCAAGAGTACTGTAAGGCAGAGCACAGCTTAGCTACCCTTATAAGACTGAGGAAACCCTCACCCAAACTGTCCCTGCCCCAAAAACCTAGTGTGGAGGTAGGTCAGGAAGAATGATGGGATTTAGCTGGCCACCAGAGGCCAGCTATGGAGATAACCAAGGACTTTTTACCTGTGCCACGAGGTCAAGGACAAGTGGAGGTTGATGCAATTTCCCTGTTGAGGAGTTACAACACTGACAGTGCCAAACCGAAACAAGGCTCCTTTCATGCCAGGATGGGGCTTTACCAATCATGCTTGTAGCTGATTGTGTTCCACTTCATGTTTTCCAGGCACACTAAAAAGCTGTGACTAAATAAGTACCTTCAGTGTGGAAATTTCCATTTTGAACTAGCATCCTTCCAAAAAAGAAAAAAAACTTTGGAAAATAGACAGCTGCCCAAAGGCTATCTTATTTGCATGATGAGTGCTCCCCATCAAAAAGAAAAATTAAAGCCCTTTGAGTTCAGATTTAACATTAGCTACATTCTTGAAAACTGCCCCAGGGTGCAGAAATATGCATAAGTGTTTCTACTCTGGTGCCAGAAGTGATTGTACCTTCAGGAAGTGCTTTTTAAACCAGTTTCCGACTCTCACTCAAACTACTTAAACACCTTCTTGCAGTTCCCATGCTGAGTTTTGTTACAGATTCCATCATAAATGCTGAATCCCAAACACCTCTCAAACTACACCCTTTGAAAAGCATAGGAAGTCACACAGGGATACGGGATGCTCATTTCCAATAGGATCTGCCACAAACCATAGACACCCCCCCCTATATCTGATGGCTTTCTGAAGTCCTCTCATTCATATAATAATGGCATTGATCTGCAAAGCTCTTTGATGCCTGGGAGGCTTGAAGAATGGTTAGAAGTCTTGTTTGGGAAGTTTTCTTCAGTTTCTCATTTTTCTACTGTTAAGGTTTGTATAAATGCAAGGTAAGAAAATTGTTCTTCATGTTTCATTATTGAGAATGCAGCCACTACTGAGAAGCCACAATAAGACTTTCTGTCTCTTCAGGCAACAGCCCGCTAGACAAATTTAAGTCCGTTATTTCTACAGACTTCCCATTCATATGGAATATTTTCAAGCAGTCTCATAAGCAGCAAATTTTAGAACAAGACATTACAAAAGATGAGAAAAAAATGTGACTCCTGTCTTATTTCCCTGCAGTATTGAATTTGGTTTTAAAGCAAAAAAAACCCCATGAACACAGAAAAAGACATAGCTCTCTTTTTTACAAGGATTAAAAAGAAAAAGAAAACGGATAAAAACTAGTGCTTTGACTTGCTATTTACCCAGAATTTTCTAAAATCTGTGCATTAATTTCTAAATTCAAAGTATATCGAGCATGAAAAGAAAGAGAGAATGCTTTCCTATGAAACTTGATGAAAACCACATGGTCCTCTTCTCCTTACATTGCATCTCTCTCTGAAATGGTACAGAGAAGTCTCAGCACACAGAGATCACTGCCACCTTTTGCATTGCCAGCTACAAGAAAATCTAACCAGAAAGAGGACTTTGGTTAGGAACAGGGGTGTACTCCTCATCTTCCTACAAAACATCTCCTGATGTAGGAAACACCTTTTCCTTGGTAAAAAGGAGGGGGGTTGCTTTTTACAAGCTACAAATATGGATCAAATATTGTTCTTTTTTCTAGTGGTTCTCCATTGTCTCATCACTAAAATACACACAATTATTTAACAGTAAGGGTGACCTGGGATAAGAAAAATCAGCAAAAAGGGAATTGGTGGGCTCTCTGTCTCTTGGTGTCTTCTGGTTAAGACAGGAGCAGATCTAGAAGCTCTTCTTTGATGAAGACATGATCTGCTGGACTCCAAAAAGGGCTAATCAGAAGTAGTTCTGTGGTTGATGTTATAAAGAACTTAAAGGTCCATTTTGATCTTAAAATCTCACGTGACACCAGTTGTGTTGGCTTGCAACTTGAACTCAGGCTTGAGCTCAAGCTCTAGACCTTTAATTCGCATGATGGCTCTAATCTGAAACATGCCAAGTATCTCACCCAAAGCTCACACAAACAGATGAAAGGAATTGGCTTGAACTGAATTTGCCCCCTAACTGGGGGTATGGACAGTACAGAGGATTTGGGTATTGTGTTGAAGATCATAGCTTAAGAAACCCAGCAGGTAGGAAAATGTTTGCAAAAAATGTCAGTGCCTGAACTTTATGATGCCAAATGAACAGATCAGCTCTAAATGGACTGTATTGTTAATTGCTATCCCTTATCCCTCATAATAAACATTTCTATCACTTGACTGAGGAGCAGACTTACTGTCCTGTGGACTAGCTGGCCAGTCACATCCCATGACTAAAACTGAGAAATGGTGCATTTTAAGATCTAGCCACTATTTCGTGTTTATTTCTAGAAAATTATTATATAATTACGTGCAGTGAATAGACACGGAAAACAATCACAGCCTGAGCATGGAGAATTTCTGTACAGACAAAATGATTGCATTTACAAAGTATATTATTACTGACACCTAATTTAGTCTGTCAGAGTGGCACTATGAGGGACTAATTAAAGCAAAAGCAGAATAAAATCTTGCACTCAAGGAAAACACCAGGGAAAACATGGACAGATTTTACCAACCTGCACATAGCTCACGCCTGTCAGTGTGAAGTGTTTCTGAGGTGGTACATTTTACCTGCTTTAAAGCAGAGTCCGTTACACTAAGATAGCTCTCAGTTTCAAAAGAGCAGATCACTGGCACTCACTAATTGCCCAGACTTGCTTCCTTGACCAAGCTTAAGATTGTGAATTTTGAGCCTCCAATCACATTTTTAAAGTTTTCTTCTGCTTTTCATGGTCCCAGAAATTTATATCCCAGATATGATAAATATCCCATGCCAAGAAGAAAAAAAAAAAACCCAAACCCAAAAATAACAAATGACAAGTGGGATGAGGAGAAGGAGTGGAGAGAGAGATAGCGTGGTATTCCCAGCACAACTGTTGGACCAACTCGCTCTCAGTGGCTTGTATGAAGTAAAATGCAAAAACTACCAGGGTATTTTGCAGGGCATTACATTTATTCAGTGTAGGGCTGGGGCAAAGGGAGAAAGGATACTCTCTGCATTTGCCAGTATGAATGCCCTTTTGTAGACATTGTTCTTATCCACATACCCCTGCACCACCCAGCCTCCATCTCTCAGTGATGGTGGAGACAGCAGCCAGCATAGAGCACACCCGCCAGACTTCCCCTTGCTGAGCACTGAGCAAAAGCCCAGTAGCCCCTTCACAGGAGCAGTCTTGTATGCAAGGAAGAGGGTACAAGAATTTGAGTACAAAACTACTCGAGAAGCAAAAATTAGTATTTTTCATGCACTTTTGAACCCTGCACAAATGTTAATTTTTATCACAGGTATTCACCTGTTCTGGCAGGACAAACACGTGGGTCTTGACTGCATCAGTCAGGCCATGTTGATGGACACATAATGCAGAAGGGTATTCCTGCTGCGCATCAAGCAGGGAGACTTCTGGGTTGCTGAGGCTGTTATATGCCAAGCACTGGGTATTGTAGCAAATCAGGATCTTTCTCACCAGAAGCCATTCTTTTGAGGATGCCCCGAAAAGGCCTGTTTTAAAATTCACTGAAGCTACAGGATTTCAAGACCGCTGGTTACAGAGGGAGTTCATCTAGTGACTGGGCTTCTGTCCACAAATGCATTTCTGATCATTGTCATGCTTGTCTTCATCGTTTCTGGCTGTAGCAAGGTACTCCTGAACAGCTGTTTGGTGTTCACAGTATGTATGCAGAGAATAAGGATTTGCAATTACTCATTCTCAGTGCCTAAAATTACCTCCCTGTTGCTATCAGCAGTTGGGATGTGGAACCTACAAAGCCTCAAAGAAGACAACATGTTTCTGCTTTGTGCTTCTGAGGTTCAGCCAGGCAGCAAGCCCGGGAGACAGGACACAAAGCTGCATGTCCCAAAATCCACCACATCAGTCATCTATGTGACATTCAGTGGCAGTTCCCAGCATGGGATTTGGCCACAGAGCAGTGCAACAGTGGTGGTAACTCCAGGTGAGAAGAGCATCTGGACTAAGCTCCAGCAGGGATGGCTCCATCCTCTCTTGTGGGCAGACCATTTGAATGGCAGAAAATAGGCCATGTGTGGTGGTTCAAGTTAGGGCAGTGACAAAGAGGTTTAGTGTTTGCACAGGAAGGCTTTCAGAACTGAGGTATGATAGGCATTTTAATACAGACAGCTAGGAGCTTAAAGAAGATGGTCACCCCAATGCTGGCTTTCTTTCTCAGCTCAGCTGCAGAATATTTTTCAAAGTCCATCCCTTTCAAATGATTCCTGCAGGCCCACGTGTTTCCTTCAGCAAGGCAAAGCTGGTTCCCTCTATTGTTTCATTCACAGAGTAGTTCAGAATAATGTTATTCCCTGGACAGTTAGGGGATCACATTCCTCCTCCTTGTTTCATGCTAGAGATACTCCTAGCAGCTTCTTTGGCCAGCTTGATCCATTGCTTAGACCCCACAACACTGTAGGGGTTGCTCTAATGAGATTATCTTCCTCACTCAGAAAGGCAATTCAGTGAAACCAGCCAGCTCTCGTAGTAGTCAACGGTCTTCAGAAGGCACTGCAGCCACTCAGCTGTTCATCAGCCACATTGGCTCTGTAAGACCTGGCCATGCTTTCCCGGTGCAGTTCTCTCAGTGCAGTACATTTGTACCCAAACCCAAATGATACCCCATGCTTCTAGCTCAAAGTCCTTTCCAAAGGGGAGGAGAAACTTTGTTTTAAAGCTGGGGAAAACAGAACAGGCTGAGGTGAACATACATACATTTAATTTTGCCACTGTTCCTGGTGTCTTGGGGACTTTTGATCCCCTGGGCCTTTCATTTTTGACATGACATGCTGTCAAAGTCTGAAAATGTGGCAAATGTCCTGAGCAGTTGCAGAAGTCCCTGGAGGTCGGTACTAGAGGTAGGTATATAACATATGCATCCAGGCAGCATGCCTTTGCTTTCAACAATACCAGGCCAGCCTGAAGGGACAGTGGCTGTTTTCAGAGCAGTCCAGTTTTTACGCATCTTGAGATGGTTTTCAGAGAGACAGGAGCTGAGCTGTCTTAGAATAGTCAGAGGCTGGCATACAATTACACTGTATTACCCTCAGTCAGATAGATAAATCACTTTTGGGGGAAGAGGTTCATAACAATTCCAGACATGCCTAATAGTTCCACTGCGAGTCTCTGGACAAAGCCTGAGACTGGAAACAAAATGAAACCATTACATAAAATTATTTGTACTACTCTAGTGCTTGAAAGCCCCAGCTGAAATGAAACCTTACCTTCTGGCAGGTGCTGTGCAGAGCCAGACAGAGGAGGTTACTGCCTGAAGTATTTGCTATCTCAACAGAAAGGAGAAGGGCAGCGGGGCATTTGCTCCCTCTCTTCCTGCAGGCGTGGGGCCAGAGGAGGTCTGGGGCCAGCTGAGGCCAGTGTGCATGACAGCAGAGAGCAGATGTTTTGCAGCACCACATAAACTAGGTAGTTTGCTGAGCCTTATTTTTATAGTTGTTATTATTAAATACATTACCGGACCGTCCTCAAACAGTGTAAACCAAGATGATTTCCTCAAGCTACACTCCAAGAGGTATATTACACCCCCCCACCAAACTTATTGAATTAAGTGAAGTATGCGTATTATCTTTGCTTATGGTTTCTAAGGCTCATAACTGCTATTGTAATTGTTTTCATAAAACAGATCAATAGGCCCTGCCCGCCTCAAGGGACAGGCATTAAAAGTAGCTGGGTAACAGCTTTATCAAGAGATCTTTCTGCCCACCAGACAAAGGGAACTCACTTTAAACTCTCACCTTCTCAGGAAAAGATCTTATTTGCAACTCACGTCTTTGAATTGGTTTTGAAACAGAAGATAGCAAGAGCTTTCACTCAGAATTAGGGAATCAAGTTAACCAGGCAGGGTTTTTTTAAAAAGTTCTAAATCTTAAAGCATTTTAAATTAATCCACATTTAAAAGCGCCATCTCACACACACACCCCCCCCACATCAGTCTTGGCAGGTTTCATGTGTCACTTGGATGCAATCAAAGATCTGCTAGATACTCCACAAAGATCATGCAGGTAAAGTTTGTGTCCACTTCACTGGTGGATGACGTGAAACACAAAAGTTACCAAAGGCCAATAAAGTAAATGAAAAAAATCCTCACTTCTTACTATGTTAAAGAAATCTTTGAGTGTGTTTGTTATTTGCTCCAAGACGAAATATGCCTTGCTATTTATGCAGCAAACTAGCATATTTCCAAAGACATAAATAAAAATATCAGGGTGAAGCACTGAGGAGTTTATTAGCTTAGTTATTAAGAGCTCTTTACACTTAACAACCTAAAGCATACACAGAGCAATTTGTAATCAGCACTTTTTAAGCTCTGAATAATCCATTCCTTAAGCAAGCCTTCCTGCTTCCTTGAAAACATCTTTCATGTCTTCAAACCTTCACTGAGGAAAACCAAATTCATTAAAGCAACTTCTAAGCTATGCTTTTCTCTCTCCCCCTCATTCCATCATATCTCCTGTTCTCAACTGAGTTAATTTGTAATCGGAGCTACAGAGCCTCCTGCCAGGGCAGGGCTCAGCCCTGGGAGAACATCTCACACAGATGGGATCCAGCTGGGTAACGGACCAGCACGACCCAGGGATGTGACCACCGGCAGAGCTGTTAGCAGGAGCCTGAGACACTTTTTCCCCCTTTCCTGGTTACACCGTCTCCTCTGACCAGAGATCTCCTCCCTCCACTGGTATCTCCTCTCCTGACCAGACTGCATTCCCCCATTGCTCTATTTCCCTCTGACACACAAACTCCCATCTTCTCCCATCTCCTTCAGCTCTGCCAATCACTGCAGTACTTGAGTACCTTCTCCCCTTCACTACTCAGTTTTTTCATTATTTCTCCTTTTCCACCTTCCCCCTTTCTTTGTTGACTTTCTCTCTTTTCAACATAATCTACCTTGAAAAAATATTTCTGCTGCTAAACTAACATTTGTGAGATGTGCTGTGCTTATTCAAGCCTTGCACGCACATTACCCAGTTTAGGTTAATATATTCTCTTAATCATGTTACTGGCTGGCTGCAATACATCACCTTAAACCAAACTAGCAATATGCGGTGCACCTGAAGATATCTCATAGAGAGTAAACGAACCTACAGTTTCTTGCAATGACCATGCAAGTGAGACACCTTCTGGCAAGGGTAACATGAAACAGACAGAGATATCTTGCAAATAACATCCTTTTTTTTAAGTAATCCATGAAAACGTTCCCAAGACAGAGGTGAGTAGGATCAGAGAAGAAAAATTCATGTTCAGACACAAATCCTGAAAATCTGTGCCATTTTTACAGACTTACCTTACACCTGAGAATCATAGCATAGGCACTTCAGCTTCTTTCCCCGACTGTCCGTTCAAATGACACTTCTCTCTTTTTCTAGACTGGAAGGCTTTAGGGATCATCTCATAGCAGTTCCTTAAATTTTCCTCCAATTCAAAAGGTAAAGAACATGTTAAGTATCAGTAACACTCACGTGATGGCTTTCAGGATGGCTGCAATACCATCTGGCACAACAAGATGCTCTGCGACTGCTCCTATAGTCTTTGCATTCGCTCGCTCTTGGTGTTGTTTCCATTAATCTCAAATAAATAATATTAGACTGAGAGCATATGATGAATCTAGGAACCTAATACAGACAGCGAATTCAATTACAGTCAGTAGGAGAAGGGGTGGCTTTGCAAGAAGACAATGAGGGAGGGAAGCCGTAAAAGGATGAAATATTAACTGTATCTACCATGGGCTAAGCTAAGGATCTGTCTCCTACCGAAAAGCATGACTAGAGCTATACCAGGGAATGCCCTGGGCAGCACCTTCTTTATCTTCACACAACGATTCAGCACCAAAATGTCATGCTGTAACACACACCTATTTTGATCATTTTTCAAATCTTTATGCTTTCCAGTCTTTTATGAACACATGTTCTGAGGATGGGGAGGAAAGAGACCTAGGAGCTTTGTTCTGAAATAATGCAGTATTTCCAAAATCTGCAATGAGGAAAAATCTTTTCATGAACTAACTTACTTAAATTTTGAAGGGAAGATCTTTAACAAAATAAAATAATTCCATCCAAATATTTTGGTAGGGTGCTAAAGCAACAGCTCAGGTTAAAAGTGGCTTCAAGGTAAACTAAAGGGATTGCTAAAACAGGTCTTCATTCTTACATTTCTGTTGCCAACACTGAGATGAAATAGGATCATGCTGGCAGCAACATAGAGAAAAAGAAATTGCAATCAAAAATCCAATCCTAAGCAGCCAAAATACAGGATTCATTATTCAAATAGAAGCTGACACATACATAGCATCATCATCAGAATGATTTTATTTCATTTGACAACATCTGAAATTATTAGGAAAAGCTAGTTCGGTGGATAGGAAATTCCAAAACATGTCGGCTTCCTAACCTCTCATAACCTCCTCCTAACCTCATGAACATATTAGACATATAAAAGAAGAGTCTATTCAACAGATTATAAATAGGAAAAGAACAGATTCTGACATACAGCTCTGTTTGTCGTTTATGGACGTGATTGAACACAAGACCTCCCTTGCACTGTTATTTGGATGATTGAGTTGTACGAGCCTTGTTTGTATTCTCAGGGTCTTGGAGACCATTGGATCTGAATGCAGGAAATAATTTTCTCCCTGTTCAGATTCATTGTAATTTAGTGCAGACAGGGGGAAGGACAACATTTACCTTTTTCTGCAGCATGGGACATTTTCATAAGCATTTTCCACCCTTTTTTCACTCCCACAGTAGTTTTAAAGCTTTCTTAGCTTTGATGGCATCTTTTTTCCTTGCTGGTGGTATCTGCTGTGGATTAATGCCTAGTTAATAGAAGGCTTTACACAAAACCATCAGTGAGCAAATTAAAATGATCTAATAGTCCTTTCTGGCTTTACACTTTTTGAAACCATTAAAAAGAGAGACAAGCATACCTGTGCCATTGTAAGGAAAAAAAATCCTGTAATATTTAATCTGCTTGTGGTTTCTGGGAACCTGTCCAATGATGTATGACTGCCAGGGGAAGACAGTATTGTCTCCCTGGGGACTCCACTGGAGCAGGGCTCCCTGGTACTTCATCAGCCTCCACTGCACAAAGCCTTTGTGCCTAAGGCAGCTTCCCTTAAAGGGAGATTGCAGTGAAGGGGGTTATTTGCAGCCTTAAACTTAGGCAGAGACCAAGGTGTTTTGCAGGAGCAGAAGGAAAGCATAGAGCACTACAGAAGGGAGTAAATGTAACCGCTATTTTATAAAAGAAAAAAAGGTGGCTGCTAAAACCTTGTCCCCTTTTTTCTTCTCCACTAACCATTTTTCCTTTTGTAGCAACGATCGCACAGGTCAGAATAAAAAACATGGGGTGGAACAGCCCATTGTGGCTCTAATATTGCCTGAAGGAAGGACGCCTGAACTTTTAGTCTTCAGAGATTTGACAGTTCAGCTAAAGGGTGTTTTTTTTCCCTTTACTTTCAAAAAAAGGTAGCTATTTTCCACAGGAAAAAAAAAAAATATGAAGAGGATTTTTGTGAGAAAAACAATTTTTTATAGATTTCTTTTGGCTGAAACAATAAGTTCTTGGGGCTTGGGTTTCTGCAAGAAGTCATAATATTGTCTGGAAAATCAACCAATTAATAACAGGTAACACCATGGGAAAGGCTCCAGAGTAAATCCCTCCTCCTGATGTATGGCTCTTTAGAAGTTGTGCAGAATATATCTCCTCCTCCCACAGACAAGGGTGATCATTTCCTTTCTCCCATTCTTGCCTTCTAGAAACACTCACAAGCTGAAAACTCCTAAAGGGGGAGGGGGGAACCTAAGCCACTCATTTTTTACCGTCCTTGGTCTCGTGAAAGGAAAAGACTGCTCTGCTGGCTAGTCTGCAGCCCAGCAGACAACACAAGAGGGCTCTGTGGCTGCACACAGGCAGCCCCACCACATGCCACTCCACTCAGCGATCGAGTTTTCCTCACCTGGTCCTTCTGAACCAGCTGACCGCTGGCTGGTGGCACCCCATCTCCGTGGGCTGAGCGTGAGAATGAAATCTGCCTTCCCCTGCCTCCAGCTGCCCCCACCTCTTCACTCAGCTTGGCTGGGGGACTGGGATGCCTCTCCACAGCATCAGCTGGGGAAATGACCTGGCGTGGGGCAGCAGAGCAGACAGCAGACCTGCCTTAGGGGGTCATGCACTTTACAGACATGTCATGTTGGAAGTGCTTGCCCTCTCTTTTGGGTCGTATTGACCTCTTTCTAAAGAACCTCAGAGCAGGCAAAGCTCTTGGTTTCATTTTAGCTCTTTCTCCTCTGAGATCATTAAAACTTCAGCTGCAGGCAGAGCTGGCCACGTGGCTGGTGTCTGCAGTGCGTGACCGGGAACAGTCCCCTCTCAGGCCTGATCCCCATCACCATCCCCCACCCTGGGGTTTCTCCCAGATGCTTCAGTCACTGCTCTCACTGCAGGAGCTGTAGCCTGAGCTGAGGTGTGAGGTATTCTTCATCTTCACCTTTTTGCCAGCATGGCTCAGCTAATTTTTCTCAGGAGACCTTTCCGGAAAATCTCCCTGCCTGTCTCACAAATCTGTAGGATTTGTTCCAGTGAGAACAATCTCCCCTTCTCACTGACAAGCTCTGACATTTGCTGAGGGCCCTACTCAGCCCTGGGAATGTCAGGTAGCTGCTGGCCCCATCACAGCTTTGGCACTGGGGGGTTTCTCCCTGTTCCTGCAAAAATGTCACAGACACCCAATAACCTTGTTGTGAACGCCCTCCTCAGAAAATCCCCCCTGCTGCACAGCCATGGCTCTTGCCTTGCTAACTGGCCTTGCCTTTGCCAATGACAATGTGATTTTTAGAACTCATATATGGCTTTTTTTTTTTCCGAACTCTCTCCTTTGCTCTTTTGAAACCAACTCCAAAGAAAATCCCAATCTACCAACAAAAAAAAAAAAAAACAGGTAGAAACCAAAAGTCCCTGGAGTATCTCCTTGGAGTATGGAGAGTGCTATTACAGTAACTGTCAAAGTTTGTCAAAGCTCCTGGCCTGCCCCAACGTGACCATTTCAACTGCCCCGTGTCAATGACAGGGTAACCTGAGTACGTGCAATAGCGCCTCAATTCAGACCATGCACGTGCATCCGTCCATGCACGCAAGAGCAGCAGGAGCCTGCAGGGAAGAGCTTTAGAGCATTAACCTGCATTTGCACAAAGGACAGATAGTCCATAGCCGCATTTCTGTGCAGGGCACTAACTCTTACCCAGGACTCCCCTGATTGTGTGGCTGAGGCCTGGCTATCAAAACTCCTTCATCTCCATCTGGTCTCATCTGCACACAACATACCCAAAGGAAGACTTAAACGCCCTTCTCCCCTGGACAGCGGGCAATAAAGTATACATAAACATCTCCAGCTGGATGTTCATGACCAGGTTAGGGTAGGGCCGGGGATAGGAGCAGGCCTGAGCCCTGCCTGCCCACTGCCCTATCCTACCCATGCACAAGCCATTTTCCTGGTTTGCCTCTATGAACACACTTGAGCCTCTGCACCACAGGTTTGCAAGAGGATCACTGGAGCCTGCTGCGCTGCTAGGACTCGTGCATCCTCTTTGCAATCCATAACATCCACTAAGTGTGTCCAGCAGGAACCAAAGGGTTGGGTCAAGGGGTATGTTTGCCCCCTGCCAGCAGGATGACAAGTGCAGAGACAGGCACAGCCGGGGGAGCAAAGGTCTGGCCTGTTTGCAGACACACATTCCTGGTCGGCCAAGTCTCCAGGTGGCAGATCAGAGGAGCCAGCTGCTCTGATGTAAATTAGACCTGTTTTCTCCCTGTCGCACACAAATACAAGCCACAGATGAAAGAAGTCATGCTGGAAGCTGCTATTTATGAGGAGCAGTTTAACACAGATGACTTACAGAGCAAATGGAAACTAAGGCTCAGGCTGAGATCCCAGATAAGAGAGGCAGGGGGAGAGTTGGTGATTTCTAGACATACATCTCAATGCATAATGGCGAGAAAAATACAGAGGCCAGCTCAGGACTCCCAGGAGCAGAGGAAGTATTGAAGTGTCTCCCCTTATGGCCAAAAACAGTCTGCTGTGGAGGCAGCGAGGAGAGACATGGGACTGCAGTGGGACACTGCGGGGGGGGGGGGGCGGGGGGGGGGGGGGGGGGGGGGGGGGGATGTCTCCTGTGGTGAACCTGTCACCAGAAAGCCAAACATTTTGCCAGTGCCTAAGCTCCAGCCTAGCCAAGATCCTCACAAATATTTCTAGACTACAGGAACACAAATGGCATCCTTAAGCCTGAGGGAAAGAGCCTGGGGAAGGGTGGAGATTTGTTCAAAGCCAGAGAGGCAAAGCAAAGGGAGATCATCCTCATGAACCGAGACACTGCTCTGTGCCCATGAGCTGCTCAGTGCCTGGTCCCTGGCACCCCCAGACCCAGTAGGGCTCCTCAGGCACGAAGGGGTTTGGAGAGGAAAAGCCTGGAAGAAGCAGCAGTTCCTTGAACATGTTTGGAGAAGAGCAATGAAGTTCCCTTTGCAGAGTGACAGCACATGGAAAATCCCTGTCCCAATTAGCTCAGAGTGCCCCACAACCTGCCCTCTGCACAGGCACAGCCTCCTCCTCTCCCAACCCCTCTCGCTCATGCTGTTCCGTATCCATGACCGAGCTCTGCCTGCAAGAGACAATTCCATTTCAGTGCAACAGATTCAAACTCTAATTGAGTTTTCCCATTTAAATAAAGGCAGGAACAGCTCTGCCAGCCTGCAGTCATGAGAGCTATTTTTGAAGAGAATTGTCAAACTAGCCAGGAAGTCAAATATGACATTTTAAAACCATTTTTAAGTGTGTGTATGTGTGTACATGTGCACACATGTGTGCATTTCCTTCTGCAAGCAAGAAACAATTTGTCCCTGTGCATGAGAAGAGCTCAGGTTGCTTTAATTGTGTGGCTGCTGAGACGGCTTCCTTGTGGCAGTTGAAAGAGAAAGGAAAAAATCTTCAGTTTATATGTGTGTATTCCTGCTTTACATGACTCACTGCAATGGAAAAAAACATATTGCTTCTCCTCTTCTTTTAGCCCCGTCTCATCCCAGACACCATCTATCTTCATGCCACTCCACGGCTGCTCGCATGGTGATGTTCGCTCCTTTATGTTCCTTAATTCAAGTGCACAGTCCAGAGGTTATTTGGAATATAGCTTATCCCCCTCTTTGTATAGCACAAGGAAAGACTGTTTTATGATGAAGACGTCAGATTAGGACTCACATCCAGCTTTCATATTCAATACTGATTCGAACTTCTGGTGTGACTCTGTTATTCACCTTCTATTAGGCAAAAGTGCAATAAAACTTTGTCTTTCATCCTGTTCTCTCTCCAGGCAAAGTCAAAGGCATTTTCTCTTCAGCAGGATTTAGTACAATGAGCACCCATTACACTTCCATCACAAATTACATTGTAAACCTGTATTTTCTGTCATTTTCTTATATACTCTTCTAAGTACTGTATGCTTTTGCAGAGCTAAGTGAACTCCTTGGTAGATGCTTTGATCTCTATTTTAATAGGTCTTTTCAGTTAAATCAGTGTAAGGAATAAAAGTCAATACACGCATACTGAGGTAGTTTCAATTTCATTGATTTTTTAGTAAGGAAATAGTCATGAGAGTGATTTGTTGGTTTTACCATCTTACAGATAGAATGACTGGCATGTTTTGAAGGTTCAAATACTTTAATGAAGATGTTTTTCCTAGGATAAAAAAGTTTGCAAAAAAGCCTGCATTTTGGTGGAGAATGATTAACATGTGCCCATCATAATTTTGTGTTATAAACACATATTCTCAGCTAGTGAAGCCTTGCTGTGAATTTCTCTCAAAGTAGTATTCAGGATTTCTCAGTTCCCAGTGGCCTTGAGGATATTTGACATTACATAACGTACTGTTTTCTTCAATGTGTCTTGCAAAAATCCTTTGTATACTTCAATCAAAGCATCACAGAATGGGTGAGGTGGGCAGGCACCTCTGGAGATCGTCCAGATCCCTACTCAGAGTAGGGTCAGCTCAGGGCTGTGTCCAGTTGGGTTTTGAACAGCTCTAGGGATGGAGCCTCCACAGCCTCTCTGGGCAGCCTGTGCCAGTGTTCAACCAGCCTCACAGCAGAAGTGATTTTTCTTATGTTTAAATGGAATTTTCTGTATTTCGGTTTGTGCCCTTTGCTTCTCGTCCTGTCAATGGACATCGCTGAGAAGAACCTGGCTCCATCTTCTTTACTGCTCCCACCAGGAGTTTATACACATGGATAAGATCCCCCTGAGCCTTCTCACCTCCAGGTCTCTCAGCCTCTCCTCATGTGACAGATGCTCTAATCCCCTAGTCATCTTCATGGCTCTTTGCCGGACTCGATCCAGTATGTGCATTTCTCTCTTGTACTGGGGAGCCCAGAACTGGACCCAGCGCTCCTGATGTGTCTCACCAGTGCTGAATAAAGGGGAAGGATCGCCTCCCTTGACCTGCTGGAAACATGCTTTCTAATACAGCCCATGGTGCCCTTGGCCTTATTTGCCTGAAGAGCACATTGCTGGCTCATGTTAAACTTGGTGTCAACCAGGACCACCAGGGCCTTCCCTGCAGAGCTGATTTCTAGTCAGTTATCCCCCAGCCTCTGCTGGTGCATGCTGTTATTCCTCCCAGGGGGCAGGACATTGCCTTTTCCTTTATTAAACTTCATGAGATACCTGTTGGCCCATTTCTCCATCCATTTCTTCAGTCCCTCTGAACAGCAGCATACTCATCTGGTGTATCCACTCCTGCCAGTTTTGTATCATCTGCAAACTTGCTGAGGGTATGCTTTGTCCCATCACCTAGGTAATTAATGAAAATATTAAACTGTACAGGACCCAGTATCAAGCCCTAGAGTACACTACTAGTGCTGACCTCAGCTGGACATTGTACTGCTGGTCTGACCCCTCTGGGTCCAGCCATTCAGTCAGTTTCACCCCATGTCACTTCTATTTACTGGCCCAATACTTCATCAGCTTGTCTCTCAGGGCCTAATGGAGAACAGTGTTGAAAGTCACTTGCTAAAGTTAAGATAAACAACATCCACTGCTCTCCTCTCATCCACTAAGCCAGTCATCTTATTGTAGAGGTTATCATCTCTCTGTGCAGTGAGGAAGAATGTCTTAAATCCAAGGTTACGGCACAGAAAGGCCAGTTATATTTTCCCAGTGCTTGGAATTGTTATTCCTGGGATGAGTCAATTCTGGCATGAAGAAGGTAGATGTGATTTCTTCATTTCTGTTTTACATTAGTAGATCTCGTTTACCCTAGATTTCAGATATTTAAATGCATTGCAATATTCTGGGTTTAAAATTGTGTTGTGACCTTTAGAAGAGAAAAGGATCCTGAGGCTAAAATATCAGTTGTGCCGTTCCAAAGACAGCTCATTTCCCCATACAGAGCTTTTTGTGTTGCTAACAAGGAGCCTGGTTTTTATGCTGTTCTTCACAAAAACAGAAGCTCAGCCTTGGAGTCATCTCTCCTTGAGGTAGCCGAGATGTGAAATTAGCCCATGTTTTATGCCAAATGCAGTTGATAGCTTAGTTGAAAATTGGATTTTCTTTAGAACAGAAAGCAAAGTGGACAAAAGTCAATGGAAATATTCTTTTTGGCATCCCTGGGCCTTGGAGCAGCTCTTTGAAGATGAGTTTTCATGAGGAGAGATGTAATGTTGAACTAGGTGCTGAAATTACTTCCCCAGTCTAAACTCTTAAATATTTTACAGTCACATTAAAGAAGAAGACTCTCCCTGCCACACTTAGCCCTTCAAAGCCAGTTCTCTGCAGAGATATGAAAGACCGGAGAACAGATAATATCAATACGGACTTATTCAGAGATCTGGAAAAAAGTATGTATGTTTCTGGATCTGGTCAACATTGCTCAGAGCTCAGACATACTTGAGCTGCAGTAAAAGTCCACGCTCGCAGCTGTGTGTATGTGGCACACACAAGATGCAACATGGTTTGCTGGCATCCCGGGGAGGGCCCAGCCAAAGGCCATCAGCGTGGTTGGGGGCTGGAACACACACTGCATGCGGAGAGGTGGAAAGCACAGGGGATGTTCAGTCTGGGGGTGAGAAGCTTAAGGAGGAATTTGGTTGCTGTCTTCCACTACGTGAAAGGAGGTGATGGAAAAGGAGCCAGGCTCCTCTTGTAGAAGCACAATGAAAGGATGAGGGACAACAATCACAAGGACATAAAGAAAAAAATCTTCATTGTGAAAGACATTGATCACTGAAACACTGGACCAGAGAGTCTGTGGACTCTCCACCCTCAACCCAAAGCCCTGAGCAACCTGCCCTGCCCTTAGAGTTGGCCCTGCTTTGGGGTGGAGGCTGGGCTGGACAACCTCCAGAGGTCCCTTCCAGCCTGAACCATTCCTTGAGTCAGTGACTCACAAGGGAGCTAGCATAACTCACATTACCTTGGGCTAAGACCGGGTAACCAAACCCTTACTGCGGTTTTGAGATGCACAGGAATGTACAAAGCTCAGTAGGAGCCCTTACTGCATTGGAAAAGATACTGAAAACGTTGGCTGAAGATTCTTTCAGCAGGTATTGAAGTTTCAGTAACTTTCTTGAATTAACTCCAGAGCTGTTACTAATACATGTGAACATTGAGATTCTATAAGCATTTTCAAACAAGCAGAAAATTGCAAAATTATGTGTCTGCTTTTAACTTGGTTCCTCTGATAGCAAAGCTACGCTTCCTAAATATGCAGGACTTTCTTCACAGAAGTGTAGTCTGGATACACTAGTATATTTTTCTCTTGGGAGATATTTTTAACAGATGTGCATATTGGTTATGGATATACTTTGAGAGGAAATGCTAATTTTTTTCAGTAGTTTGTGGTATCACACAGAGCATCAAATGCTAGGCAAGCATTGATTTATTTCTGATAACTGAATATTAAAAGTGTATATCTGTAATATTGCAAAGATAGCTGTTTGAAAAGCCTCTTAGATACAGAACACTTCTGTTGCATCTATTGCTGGTTTGTCAATAATTTATCTGTAATTAATTATTGAGATACCTTTTTTTTTAAACATAAGTAAAATCTTGACAGCACAAAACACAGAATTATGAATTCGGTGTTGAACTGCTCAAGCAGAGACTGAGTAGAAAAGAAGAAGAATTATTAGCATACAAATAGATGAGATAATGGAAAAGGGAATACACTGCTCAGGAAGCAGTTTTACAAATGTTATTTTTCAAGTGTTCTACAGGATGGAAGTCCCCATTTAATAATGGCATTTAAAAATTGTCATTAAGGTCTTAATCCTTTAATGTGCCATGTGTGGATGGCTGCTGTCCAGATGCCGAGTGAGGCTGGGGAGGAGGTGGGCTTCACGAGAAGTGGGAGTTCTTCAGCTGAGCATCACATTGTCATACAGGCTTACAGATCCTCCCTGCACCAACCCCCAGAGACCACAGAGAAGGTTTTCAGCAAAAAGTGCAACATGAAGAATTCAAAAAACTGAATGGGAAAAAAGCATCTGAAGTGCATTCCTTTCAGCAGCAAACTCAGATTTCAAAGGTTTCTGTATCACTGGTTAGCAAAGGTAGGGTCACAGGTCCCAAGCAATCAACAACCATTTTTGATATTAATGTATATCGAATTTATACTGATACTAATACATATTTAAAGAACTTACCTACCCTTAGCTGAACTGCAGAAGTTGAAAGCTACTGTGCTTCCAGCATCTTGCAATGCAAAATAAAATAGATTATCTTAAACAATCTTTTCTGGATATGGTCTGCAAGAAGTTGCCTTCTCTCACCCGGGAGATGATAATTTCATCACTTGCAACTATCTGACCATAATTTTAAGAAATTCTTTGCGGACCTCAGAAGAAAGCTTGCATTGCACTTTTATGCCAAGGCAGTGGATACAATTTGAACAAGGAAAATCCTCATTAAAATACTCATTAAAAGGAAAAAGCTGCAAATTCTACCTGATATCCTATATCCTTGGCCCAGTTTAATCAGTGTGGCCAGTATCTTAATCTCAGGAAACCGTAGAGATGTCTGTGGGTGAATGTCACATTGGCAATCACATAAAAGAGCTAATCACTTTGCAAGATATTGGGATATTTTTTGTCTCCACATACAGACTAAGCACTGTAAGTCAAGCCATTGAAGTCATTGTAATGGAGTTCAGCAAACTTTGTTTCAGGCACAGAAAGGTTAAATTACAGCTACAGCTCTCAACATCAGGAAAAAAAAATAAAAGCATACCTCAAGGACCTAAGCTCTTTATAAACCTTTGAAGCAACAAATTTTTGACACCACTTCATAGAGTGAGTACTGGAAGACAAACAGCTGCACCAGTACAAGTTATTATCAGTTAAATTATCAGATTCCAGCTGACACAAAAGTCAAGTCAAGCAAAAAACGCAAACTTCCAAGAGGAGCCATGTGCATATGAGGTTCATCCTGAAAGTCACTAGAGTGATTCACTCATGGAAGTCCTGATGCCTGATAATTACCTCTTTTCCCAAAAATAAGATATTTGTAACTAACTAGGGCATTCATTGCTCAGATTTCGGTCAGAAGATTAAAAGAAAATTGGGACTAATGGAAGGATCAGCAAAATAAATATCATATGTCACTGCCCTACATATTTGCAGCTGCTCTGTATCTTTGATCTGGTGGTAAAGCACAAAAAGTCTCAGGATTCCTTGATCCTACCTCTGGTTTTATCATTAACATCTTTGTTACAGTTACCCAGGCACTGTAACCTAGGCATGTAAGTACCAACAGTTGAAATTGTTGGTGCTATTTCACTTGTCAATGCTACTTTACAGTTGGTATCAATATAAGAAATGAAACCTGATGTAAATAGACCAAACTACCTGAAGAGTGACAAAGAAAGTTGGGACCCTGCTGGGAACCTGAGGGAGCAGAAGTTATTTCTGTGTTGCTGGACGATATGGCAGCATTCAAAGGCATCTCTCTTTGTGACATTGCCTTTCCTGCTCTAATTCCCACCTTTTTGCTGAAATATTTCTTGAGCTTGAATACCCCCTAAAATATGGGGGGAAAATCTGAAAATTGTTTATTTTAGTCTTCTGTGCTGTCTCTATTGTCAATGGAGAGACATCCTTAGTACTTCTCCCCCATGGCAGTCTGGAGGTAAACTGGCAATACGATACTGAAATAACCTATTTTCCACAAATTTTTGCCCACATCAGAGGTGACAGGGGCTGTGCAGTGGACAGATTTGGGGGCCTGTAACAAATGAGGCCCCCAGGTACACAGCCCTGATGTCCTGCAAAGCAACGATGCAACAAGAAGTCCACCAAAATGATCTCAAACTAGTGCTGGATTGAAAAGGATTAAATGGGAGAAAGTAACAAGGGAAGCAGAAGAAAAAGGAAGAAAAAACAAAAGGAATGGAATGGAGAAAGAGAAAAAAGCTCAGCAGAAGAACTTCTGAGTCTGAGTCATTCTTTTAACAAAACTTTCTGTAAAGTTCAAAAACCCAACCGCATTTTATCTGTGAGGCTGAAAAGATGAAAGGAGCAAGGAGCAGAAGGTTGTAACTTTCATGTTTATACACAAATACTTGGAAAGAACCTGCCTCTGCCTAGCACCTTCATTCAGTACTTAGAAGTGCAAACACAAATTAAGCAAAGGCTTTGAAGTGCTCAGCTGTGCAGAAGCCCCAGCAGAACAAGGAGTTCTGAGCTGAGGCAGCAGAAGAAAGGTGCATACAATGTTGGAGAAGGAGTACGAGTGCAAGGAGGCACAGACAGAAGAGATGCGTATTTTAACCCTCTGAGTTTTGCTTGTATCAAGAGTTGCATTCAATCCATAAGGGGAATTTGGCTTGGAATGCCAGGAAAGTCCCTGCCCTGGCTTGGCAGCATTGTCACAAGCCTCTCTGGCAGCCACTGTTGGCCTCATGCTTAGGTCAAGCCCGCTTGATGGGAACATGCTTACCAGGACTGGAAGGCTGTGGGTGGATGCAGCAGGAAGGGAGACAGCAAGTAGAAGAGCCTCTGCTCATCATTCCCATTGCTGTTACGCATAGGGGGAAATGTAGTTGCAATCTAGATGCCAGCTGTATCAGTCGCTCAGCTGAAGGTACCAGGTGCCCTCTGCATAAGCTCTTCCAGGCAAGGTGCCAGAGGTCTAGCAACGCTCCATACCTTCAGCAACAGGGCCCCATAGTGCCCCAAGAGAGTCCTCCAAGCAACAAAGCTCAAAATACATGGCATTTGATGCTCTCTTTCCATGCCTGGACTGTCTCCATGGGCCACCTCCATCTCACCCTCGCTTCAGCCCCTCTGGCTGTATTGCTCTGTCTTCTTCGATTAGATGACTCGACTCAGCAGATGTACTACATCACTGCTCCAGTCCTGCACCACCTAGACAGACTTTACCAAGGAGTGCTACTGAGCTTTCAATGACTGTCAACGCAACAAGGGAACCAGAGAGAGGAGAAGGAATTAACCTCCAGTCAGCGAAGACATGCAATAAATATCCAAGTCAGTAGAAAACACAGAAGAGAAAGTCAAATTCCAGTAGTGTTGCTGTGCATGCAAGAACCAAAAACACTACATCCCAGATGGAAAGTTAAAACAAAAAACTGTAGAAAGTAAGTTCTTGTACTTGTTTTTGGAGCCTGAGGGCTCCTTGTTTTGTGTACAGAAAGGGAATATTGACTTTGGCAGCACTGTGTACACCCTGCAGGGCTCTGAGTCTCTTCCCGCTGCCCCTAGTTCTCTTCTTCCATAAATTCCTTTTAGGAATGAAGGAACTTTATTAAAAAAAAAAAATCTGCTTAGTGAGTTTTCTCATGTATGGCCAAGAGCAAAAAGTAAATGTTTAACCTCTGACCTCAAGGCTAAATTACAGCACGGTAAGTGATGAGAGCCACTGCTTACTGTTTGCTTTAAGAACAGTAACAATGTCACCATTTTCAGACAGCAATTAGCACTCCTGCTGGGTTTAGCACTGAAGTGTTTTTTCTTGGTGGAATAAAATAGTTCAGGGTTTATTCCCTCAAGTTTACCGAATATCTCTGCAAATCCTCAAATTCCTGCTGAGCACCCAGATGTTGCTGTTAAAATACATGGTCATATACACATATATGGTAGCTTATCTATATTTTTTATATATATGTGCATATAAAATCTATATTCATATAAGTATAAAATTATATAAATATATCTATGTGTGTTTGAATATATGCATGCAATGGAACAAAACTTGGATCCCACCTTGGAGATATTCAAAAGCCACCTGGTTCTAGGTGGCCCTGCTTGAGCAGTGGGGGTGGGCATGAAGACCTCCAGAGGTCCCTTCCAACCACAACCATTATGTGATTCTGCGATTCTGTTTTTCTATCCAAAAGCAATTATTTGTGCTTAAGCTGGCTGTCTTCTAATGGTACCCATCTCTAGAGTATATGAACAATTTAGCACCGTGTTTATCCAGTTCCTAAGGTCCCAGAAGGAGTCTTTCACTGTATTTCTTTTTTTTCTTTTTGAGACCTGCTGTGAAAAGCTCATTGTTTTACTGTTAGTAGTTCAATAAGCTTCAGACAGGAACACTGAGGCCAATGACAAAAGTTAAATACCCCTACAGTCAACAACTTCATGGAATATTTTAATCTCTAAAGTAAAATGCCTCTACTGCTTTGCCCAGAATGACAGATTCTGCAAACATAAACTTTACAAAAAGTTTTTCTTCCACTCAGTGGTGAGCTTTTGGTCCTTACAGCTGTCTCTGGGTCAAAATTAGATGGAAGAGAAAACTTTTCTAAGCTTAGCATGAGAAATTTTGTGTCCCAAGTTACTAAGAAATATTAATGAGTGTACTAATGGATAGAACAAGAAGCTTTAATGACTTATATCCAGCTGGCTGGAGCCTTACAATCTATGAAGGACTGAAGGAAGGCTCCCAGGGGGTCTCATGATGTGCTGAGTCTCAAATAAATCCTTGGATGGGTTTCCTGGGAGTGCTCACAGACTTAGTGGTTTTAGGCACCAATTCAAGAAAATTGTCTTATTCACTACCTGCCATTGCCAGATATTCAAGAGTTTTTAGCACCCAGCAACTAAAACAAAA
Source organism: Fregata magnificens (assembly GCA_013389945.1). NCBI lineage: Eukaryota > Metazoa > Chordata > Aves > Suliformes > Fregatidae > Fregata > Fregata magnificens. The sequence continues at coordinate 328,496 of WAAD01003977.1, read as the reverse complement.
GGAATTCCCAACTCCTAACAATTTTGTAATGTGCTTAACTTTAAGCATAGGTTTTAAATCCTTGGATTAGACCATGTTTTTAACTGCTTTCCATAGTGTGCTTGAACATTTTCTGAACTGAGTTATACAGTCCTAAATCTGGTATATTACACCACATAACCAAATGAAATCCAGGCTCTTGGTATTCCAACCAGGAAGAGATGCTAGGTTGGTTTGGGATCCACAAGGAGCTTTATCACACAAACTGTATTTTGTGTCTGCTTAAAGTCAATTTCAGTTTTAGTTGCTTTGTAGACCTCAAATAAGATAAACAGTTGTCATTATTTGCTATTGACTTCTTTAATTTTATTGCCCTCTGGCAGTAAATGCATCTGCTTAACCACAACACAAAAGAAAGTTGCCAGAAGTTTTTTCAAAGCCCCAAGGACTTAAACAACCCCAAAAGAGATCAAGTCCAGTGGGCAGAGAAAGGCCCTAAGGAAACAGTTGTGCTAGTATTGCAAGGTGATTCCAGCCATTGCTGGTTTTTTACAAATAATGCTGTATGAAGACTGAAAGCTTCACCCCGAATGAGTCATGATACTGCCACAGATCTACCATTGCATTTTACATGCAAAATACACCTTAATTATTTTTACTTTTAATATTCTGCCAGACAATGCAAGATCATCATTGCATGAAGTCTCCCAAGTTCTTAGTATTGGATAATGTTATCTTGGGAAGTATTAGCTGCTGATCCTCTGAGACAATCTGGACAGAGGAGCAGAAGTGAGCAGCAGAAAGCCCGGTTCGCTCCCCATTACCTGCTCAGAGCAAAGACAGAATGGATTCTGGAGAATGGTGTGTCACTGCTGAGTCAAGATTGCCCTGAGCGTTGTTGCAGCCAACTCTGCTGCAGGATTATTGTTTGTGCATCACCAGGAGCCCGCACTCTTCCCAACTCCAAGACATACCTCATAGCAGGAGCTGATGTGGCCACCAGAACATGACATTGGCTCAGGACAATGTCAGGAGGATGTGAGAATACCTCCCAAAGTACACCGCTCTCTGTACCTTTCCCATAGAATCATAGAATCATAGAATCATTAAGGTTGGAAAAGACCTCTAAGATCATCAAGTCCAACCATCAACTAACACCACCATGACTCCTAAACTAGGCCCTGGAGTGCCACGTCTACACCTTTTTTGAACGCCTCCAGGGTAGATGACTCCACCACCTCTCTGGGCAGCCTGTTCCAATGCCTAACCACTCTTTCAGTAAAGAAATTCTTCCTAATGTCCAATCTAAACCTCCCCTGATGCAACTTGAAGCCATTTCCTCTCGTCCTATCACTAGTTTCTTGGGAGAAGAGTCCAGCACCCGCTTCCCTACAACCTCCCTTCAGGTAGTTGTAGAGAGCGATAAGGTCTCCCCTCAGCCTCCTCTTCTCCAGACTAAACAACCCCAGTTCTCTCAGCCGCTCCTCATAAGACTTGTTTTCTAGTCCCTTCACCAGCCTCGTTGCCCTTCTCTGGACACGCTCCAGCACCTCAGTGTCCTTCTTGTACTGAGGGGCCCAAAACTGAACACAGTACTCGAGGTGCGGCCTCACCAGTGCCGAGTACAGGGGCACGATCACTTCCCTACTCCTGCTGGTCACACTATTCCTGATACAAGCCAGGATGCTGTTGGCTTTCTTGGCCACCTGGGCACACTGCCGGCTCATGTTCAGCCGGCTGTCGACCAGCACCCCCAGGTCCTTTTCTGCCGGGCAGCTTTCCAGCCACTCTTCCCCAAGCCTGTACCGTTGCATGGGGTTGTTGTGACCCAAGTGCAGGACCCGGCACTTGGCCTTGTTGAACCTCATACAGTTGGCCTCGGCCCATTGATCCAGCCTATCCAGATCCCTCTGCAGAGCCTTCCTTCCCTCGAGCAGATCGACACTCCCGCCCAGCTTGGTGTCATCTGCAAACTTGCTGAGGGTGCACTCAATCCCCTCATCCAGATCATTGATGAAAACATTGAACAAAACCAGCCCCAGAACCGAGCCCTGGGGAACACCGCTCGTGACCGGCCGCCAACTGGATTTCACTCCATTCACCACCATGTACTGGATATGAAAACACACCGAGTATTAAGAGACATGAAACACTTAGATGTATCTTGGCTCCTTTTTCCTCTCCATTCGTGCTGCTTGCCTGCAGCCCATTCATGCCACAACAATCTTCTCTTGTTGGCTGGCGACTGCAGTCAGCTGTGAGGTCCACGCGGCTCAGTGTGGTGGCAGAATATTTAGATGCCCTGTTGCACACAAAGTCCATACCCCAATGCACCCAGAAGGGCTGCACAAAAGTTTCATAGTTAAGTCTTCTTATCCTTTTTGTAAAGGTTTTTTGCAAAATCAGAACTGGGTCTAAGATATTCAACAGTTGGCGTTGTTAAATCAGGTCAGGCCTCATCCCCTCTCAGGTTGCTTATCTCACTGGCTCTCTGTTATTATCTTTTTTTTTCTCTTGCCTTAGACCTTGACACTTCCTGCCCTTACATGGTATTAAATACAGTGCACACAACCAGGAAACAGGGGTGGTCGGTGATTTCGAGCAGCGCAGGTTACAGCACTCACAGCCCAGCCACCCAGCTGGCAGGTGACACATCGCTCCTGCCCTTGTCCCTGCCAACACAACAACAGCTCAGTCTTCACAGAGCAGAACTGACCACAGCCTGTCAAGCGTCTCATCTCAGGAGGGTCCCAGCGAGCCTGCCTGTGGAGACAGGGACCTCTGCTGTGAAACCACGTGTTCGTCACACACCTCGACACAATAGCTGGCCAAAATGGCCACCGGTCACTGGACATCCTCAGGTGGCTGTGCCATGCTCTCCCCACACAACGGGGGCAGGACAGTGTGATCGCCGGCTGAGGAAACATGAGCGACTTTACAGCCACTGGCCCCAGTCTTGACATCCTATTCATAACTTTTTAGCCTGAGCATTTTTAAACCACGCTGTCTTTTCTAAGTGCCGTGACCATTTATCTTTAGCAAAGGTGGTCACATTTTGTCAGGTTGTTGATCTTCACAATACCCTCTGCAAGGTGAACTGAATGAAGAGTATCTCTTGGCTTGTCCGCACCATCCTTGTTCTCCAGAGGGGCTCTCTTCATTTCTTTGCTAGGCCAGATGACTCATGGAGTCCCCCAGCAGCCTTCTCCTTTGCTGCCTTGGTTTCCACCACAGCACTGGCACTGCACCATCCTGACATGTGCAGGAGTTACGGCCCTTACCTAGTCATCCATTGGAGGTGCAACACCAGGGTGCAGTGAGCAGCGATGTTATTCCAACTGTCCACAAGCGTGGGAGGACCAGAGCTCTGCTGCAAGGTCCCTGAAGCCTCCAGAAAAAAGGAATGTGAGTCTTTGAGGGCACTGACTCCCCAGCAACCTGGATGCTTTAATCTTTCTCTGTCCTTGTCTCTAAAATAGTGGGTAACAGCAGCCCTTAGCTTCTTCGGGTTCCTGTGAGCACAGATAGGTTAAAGACTGCAAGGTGTCCCACTACCATTTTGTTATGGAGACATGGACCTTCCTTTCAGAGAGAGGCACAGGCTCATCTTCTTTAGAACTAGAGCAGGGTCCAGCATTACAGTCTAGAAGGAGGAGTCACATTTTACATTTTTGAGATTTTCATGTTTCTTCTTAGCCGTTTGAACCCCTGTCATTCACCTCCACAAAAAAGGAAGTCTTGAGTTCCTACAAGAAAGTAAGCCTGATGGGATACTTGAAGGTAGAAAGCCAGGTAGCCCCACAAGCATTCTTGCAGCAACTGGCAAGAAACAGATTATGCAGCTGAAAGGAAACCAAGATAATCTTTATGTGGTTTAAAGGATCATAAGTCTGGCGCCGACTGCCAGAGAATAGTACAATCAATGGCACCGTTGGCCTATCGAAATGGAGAGATGATTTTCATAATGCTGCATAATGATAAAAGACTGGCTGATGGCTGGATTTGTCATCGCTTGTGGTTTCTTATGCTGAAGAACATAAGAAATGCCTCGACATTTTCAGCAGCAACATTCCAGGTCTTGGCAGACAACTAAGCTAATTATGAGGAAGGTCTAGAAAAAAAAAATCAGGCCCCTCCCAGCATGCCACGACTTTTCTCAATCAGGAGTTCTTGTGTCATGGAGTAGGAGGAAGCAGCAAATTTTGCTCCCTCAAGTCTTGCTGCTGTCTAGTCCCCTTGTGCCCCTTGGATAGCCTGAGTCTGCAATTCTGTTAGAGGGGCAAGCTAGCCCTCAGTCACACTCCACAGCTTTCCTAATGTATTTTCTGTAGCAAAATAAAGACATCATTCACTATGAGAAGCTGTCAGCATGCAGCCAGGTTTGGTGAAATTTCAGCACCTGGTTTGGTATTCCATTTCTGGAGACCAGAATTTCACAGCCTCTAGGAGGGTCAGCAGAAAGCTCAACCCCAGGATTTCCCCTATTCCTGCTCCATATCTACAGGGAGACCAGATAAGCCCCCCCCAAGCTTCACTCTTTGGTTTGCTTTTAACCCCATGCCTCCTCTGAAATCCACCCATGCTGGAGAAGGAGTTCTCAGTTAAATTTTCAATCACCAGTTGAAATCTCTCAGTGTCTTTCTCCAAACCCTGAGGTATCTGATACTATTTACCAACAAAGAACCAACTCTGAAGGCTTGTACTGAGGTGAAAATCTCTCTGAATTATTCTCTCACACCCAAGATGAGACATTTAATATTTTCCTTTTCTCCCTGGAGGCAGTAAAGATGAGGAAACAGTGAGATGTACAATGAAAACAAAAATACAGCAGAATATACTTAGCTCCATGAGGTGGAATCTGTTTGGGTTTTTTCAGATCTGCACAGAGCAGACTGGTGGGATCATCAACCATGACTGTGCTCCTACATGCACAGCCTATACAAATAATAACTGCAGAAAGAGTGGAGCTGCTCATTGACGAACACATCTCCCTGACTGCAATTTAAGGACTGAGGCTATGACTCACCCTGTTTAGGCTGTGCTCCATTTCATTTTAATGTTGCATAGTGGGTTTTACTCTATCTGTACTCAGTTTCTGATGCTACAGATGTGTGTCCAGTGGAGACCACTCTCCTGCTTTACTCCATGTTTGTGATATTTTAGCAGGCAGAATGTAGGCAATGTAGAAATGTTGGGATTCAAGCCGTCTCTTGAGCAGCATTGCTACACCATTGAAGCGCTCTGAAGCGACTCTCACCCATACCAGAAAGCTAACGTGGCTCTAAGCCTCCGGCATATCAGCTTAAAAGCATTTCCTGTGGTCTCCTCATTTCTTTTGAGAATATCCTCTAAGTGATGTACAACCAAGGAACAAATACAATTTCTCAGAGTGCTTAGTTTTCACTTTGGCACAATCTGTAGTTGCTATGTTCCAAAGACCTCGTGGGAATTGAATTATGCCAAGTCCTACTGTCCTGGACCCCTTCATCTGATTTAGTTGAAATGGGCTAATATACGCAGAAGCATAAGACATACACACACACACACACACACACACAGAGGATGTGACAGTACAAACTATACTGAACCAAGCAGCTGTAAGATTTTAAAGTTAATCATGCAAATTGATATTTACGTTAGCATGAATTCCCAGTCCTACCTGTGATAACAGTCTTTTGCTAAACCTGTTAAATGATCTCCTTGCACTGATGGTCTCAGCCACAGACTTCAACCCTTTTTATTTTCTCTTTTCTTTCTTTGGTTTTTTTTTTTTAATGTGACTGGTCTGTGTCTTCCTGGCATTCCTTTTAGTGGCTAAGATTGTCATTGCCAAGAGCCAATGAAAAAAGCTAGGGAAGTCTCTTCTAGAAAAACAGCATCTCCCTCTGTGCTTCCTGAGTGATGCTCAGTGCTTGACACAGCCACCCCATCCGTGAAAAGTCCTAACACCCTGCGTTATGTGAGGAATGGGTAAGCATGTCCTTTGGATCAAGGCATAATACAGGCTGAATGTGTTTATTCCAGTTCTTAATGCCATTAATTATTAGAGTCTATTAGCATGAACCAACCCTTACCAAAGTGTCACCTTCCACTGGAAGGTCCCTGTATTATCCCTGTAGGAACCACCAGGAGACAAAGTATGACATCAAGAGGGTAAAACAACACACTGAAAAAAATGGAATATATTTCTGAGAGCTTCTGATGAGGCTGGGAAACGTTTGAGGCTGGGGAACGTTTGAGGCTGGGGTTGGAAATCAACGTTACAAAAACCTCTGCCAACAACAGCCAGTTCCACCCTTGCCAGACAGTCTGTCTTTTTCCATGGGTTCTCACAGCTTTGGTAATCACCTGGATATTACAAAATATAATGTCTGCATAAGCATTAGTTCAGCTGACAGCTTAGTCATTTTTTTAAAGAATTGGCCGATCTAAACTTGTTTAGTTCTCATTCAATTAGGTGAGTTCCACCCTGGAACTAGAAAACAAATTGAGTCTCGTGCTTAATATCTCTGCAGTTCCCAGGAAGAGGGAAAGACAGAGAAAACACAATTTCATAAAGTAAAATTTCCCAGCTTCTTTGCCCAATAAGCATTTTTTCCTAGGAGCTAATAGAAAAACTTTTATCTTATCTTCCATAATTGCATAGAATTGACCTAGATTACCATAAAGCCAGAACTCTAGAGGAAACTGAACTGAAAAAGCAGTCCAGATTTTAACCCCAATAACACATACCTGGATGTACCCTTTGGACTCCATTTAAACACTATTGTCAGTCTTAATGAATTAAAAGGATAAAGGCATTAAGTTGACTTTTAACAGTACTGAAGGCTCAGGGAAGTGTGGGAGTTTAAGTGACAGATGCCTTTGGTAAGAAGTACATCATCATCATTCATTTCATGAGCAGCAGGAAAAATGAAAAAATTCATAGAAACCCAATAGAGATGATAGTTTAATCATCTAATAGGATGTGTACTACAAGAGACTGAAAACACAAGGATTATTTAAACATGGACTGATGAATATGACCTTCTCTTACTTGGGAAGAGTCAATACAGCTGCATCCTGATGCCAAATGTAAATAAGAACAAGGCAAGATATGCAGTGAATGATTTGAATTTGCTTCTCTGTATCCAGCAGTGGAAAGTAAAGCACAGCAGGGACTTTAGACAGCGAGGAGTCTCTGATCCTTTCCTAAAACTCTTTTCTCCTCATGACAGTTTTGGATGCACAAAGATTAATGGATAGTTTTTTGTGGTTCTCCTCCTACTGTTTAATTTCAATAATATAGTTATAGCTTTTATAATAAATCTGGCTATTTCTGAAGTAACTGCAAATGCTTATCAGAGGAAATTCATACGTGTTTACTTGTCTGACATGTTTCTTTCTTTTTTTTCCTTTTTTTTTTTCTCTTATTCCTTATACTGTAGATGTCCACAGGATTTAGTTTGTTGATTAAAAGTTGGGGCAGGGTTTTCTGCCGGTGGTCAGAGCTATTAAAATGGACATTTTGCAACTTTAATATAGGGGACAATTCGAACCAATCTGATACAGTATCTCATCAAAGAAGTAGAGGAAAAATATTAAAAACTCAGCTCAGTTTCCTTCCCCCCCTATATCTGTGATACATACATAATAGAGCACAACCCATGTTTGTTTAAACAGAGACACAAAAAAGTCTGAACTTCAAGGAAGCTTAAAAGGCGTACTAGAGATACTCCCAGGGAAAGAAAACTTCAGGGGAGCTAATGCACATTTATGCTAAACTCCACAAAATGCCCAGCTTTACAGCTTCGTTCAATGCTTTTCCATCAGCAGGAGGATGGTAGAGGTAGATCCATTGATTTCAAAAACACTATGATCGTCAAGTCTGATCTCTTCATGACTCTATTCACATCACATTCTTCAGCATATCCAGTACTCTGGCTAAACAACAACATTTTTTATATTTTAAGGGAGGCCTTTAATATTGGAAGATCCAAAGTGGCAGAGTGACATTAGCATCCCAGTGACTGGACAGCTCTATTACCAGGCAAAATATATGCTGACTCTAGAGAGGGAGAAGAATGGGATTGGAATGAAAAACTATTTAAGAGTGAGATTTTTTTGTGATTTGTGCATGGACAGAAATAAATGCACTGCTTAGGTTCTGTCCATCACTTCCCCAATGTCTTTCATGGTGATCTTCAGCATGGTGTAGCATAAGGATCGGGTTATAGTTCCTATCCTGGATGAATCTATTCTTATTAGAACTTGAAAACAATCCTCAGGTTCATAGTTACCTGAAGCCACCCTGGAGATTTCATAGGCAATGTCATCTACCATACAGACTGCAACAGGGTGATTAGATATATGTAAAACATTCCCTGTAAACCTGTGATTTCTACAGGGTGGCTGAGCCGTACATAGATAAAAAACAGCTTTACCTTGATGTATTGAGGTCTTCTCCCCTGGTAGGAGATATCACCAATGAACTATATGTCCATATCAGACCAGGGCTAAACAAGATTAAAGCTTTCAGAGAGAAGCATGCAGGCAGGGAAAAGTCCATCCACTTACTGGCCTCTCATCAGTTAAAAGCATTGAGAATTGAGAGCTGCCTTCAAGTGTCCTGACCTGGAAGAGAGCTCCCTCAAGAGCAGAAGTTCCCTACTGCCATCCCCACAGTGGCTTTTCTAACAAGTTCTTTCCCCATCACAAGTACAATTAAATGTCCCCTGTTTTTCTCTTATTTAATTAGTTATGAAAAAGAGTGAACTGAAAAGCAGGAAGGCCGGTGAGTGCAGAATCAAATTCAAAGCATGTTTAACATAATAAGGTCACCAAGAATGTGAGCCTTTTTAGGAAGGAGGAAGGCAGAAGGAGATAACTTCGATGAATCTGAACATCCTAAGAAACCCTAATGGGAGAAAAAAAAATCAGAAAGTTCATCAAGGAATATGCTCAGGTATCAGAGAGCAAGCAATTTCTTGGGGGTCTCATGTCAGAGCACCAACTCAGCAGTGTTTTGAGAGATCTCTGAATCAGACAAGAGACATAATAATCGTCGTTTGAGAGACAAGTGCTCTAAAGAGCCTTGAAGAGAAGAGATTTAGATACTGACAGGAGAAGCACACAGAAATCCTGCCACCAGCAACAGCTCCAAGGCAGGGATATTTCCTAATCAAAATGTTCAGAATACTGCCATAAGCTAAGATATGTGAGGGAACAGATTGATAGGCAGCACAGAGCTGAAGATTAATGATGAGTCTCTAACCACCTAATTGCAGCTGAATATCTGAGTGCAGCAAATCACACCAAATAGAGTGAATATAATCAAGTGTACTTCCTGGGCCTTGATGTGCAGGGAAAATATCTCTTCAGTGCTCCTGTACATGCCCGGTTCCCAAATGAATCAAAGTCAAATGCCTGTTTCACACTACTATTGCTCAAGACCCAGTCAAAGATGCTGCCTATATGAGGGTAATTATTCACAGAATAGCAAAGCCCATTCACCTGAAATGGTCCCACACTGAGGGTTATTTGTGCTTTTGCTGCCGTGGCTGATCCTTGGCAGAGGTCCGTGGCTGCAGTGTTATGCAGAATCAAAAGCCACAATATTGGCTTTTTTAGCGTAAGTTTTCCTGACCTGCCTCTGCACTGTTTTCTCTAGCAATCTGATCACTACCACGAATCCACCTCTCCACCCACGCCACCAAACCACAAGAAATAAATGGTCCTGGAAATAACTCGACCTCTATAAATGCTGCCCCTTATGCAGGAGGAGTGAATGGCAGCATTGACATTGCTCTGGGGAGAAAGCAAAGCTCACACATTCTGACTGTTGAGCCATACACACTGTAGCAAGTCACACTTGACATGGGCTCCTATCAATCCAGCCTGCAGTTCTTATATCAGGGTATCCAGCTGGGCAGTAGAAGGGCTGGATCCAGAGCTGCTCTTCAGCGATATGTGGCTTCCTGGGGACCTGGTAGCCCACCTGGAGAAGGAGGAAGGCAGAGCAGGTGCTGTACATTCAAAGTGCACTTGCACATCCCCATTCCTTGGGGTCAATACAGAAGTTTTAAGCATATACTCCTTGACCTGCAAAAGGTCCATGGCTGCCTGGGTGCAAACACCTATCACAGTCTGAAGGAAGACTGCATCAGCCAGGTCTCTCTGGAAATAAAGACACCTTTACAGTCTTTGGCCTAAAGGGAAAAAATTATGGGATGGGATGGGATAGGACAGGATGGGATGGTTGCTGCCATCCTCTCCCAAAAAAGGAAGGAACTTTCCTATTGAACAATTCAAGGAGTATCAGGAGGGTTACAGGCAGCTTTGTCTCCAGAGCAGCCCTTGGCTTTGGGAACACAACTGCCTAGAAACCATAATTTTATTACTACAGTTTGCAGTACAGTGGTGAATGCTAAATGATGACTCTTCACATTCAGGTGCTGAGAGAGTGCTTTAGGTACAGTACCTGTCTGTTCTTTTCTAGGGACCTAAGAAAAATAGATGTATTAGCAGCTACTTCTTTTAGTGCAAATATTCTCATTTGTGTTTCTCTGATCTTCAAAGCATTTTAGAGCCATGCAGTGGTTAGATTTAGCCTAGAGGTATTCTGTCTAGATTGGGTAGACTCCTTAGGTGCTTCAACACAGTCTATCTTGGACTCAGATCTTCAACTAAGACTCACTGCATCCTGGATGATCCAGGGAAAACTATATTCTAGTTCACAATGCACATCTAAGGAAATTGTTGGCAGTAATCCTTGCTCTGACCCATGCGCAGCTACAAGGTAGCCCTAATTATTGAAGAACTATAGCCCCTCTCTTATAAAAACTAAGGAACATTGAATTCCTCCCAGTTCCTCCCAATTCATTCTTGTCAATCCTCAGAAAACTTACTGCAAGACTAATATATACAGATGCAGTGATTTTATTTGCTACTGCACTATTTTATGAGTGTGTACCGCAGAGCCTAACTTCATGGCAAGAAGATTTATGGTGTAATTACTTTAGTATATTATTGTACAATTTGCAACTAATGGAAAAGAAATTTACTGGCTACACTTCAGCTGTCAGAAAGTCTGTCTGCAGAATGTTATGAGAGTGGAAGGAATATGTGCTTCTCTCCGTGAGTGGGAATGTTAAATGACAGGCATTGCTTAACCTGATCAAACATTTTAAACTTGATCAGCTACCCATATCATAATAAGTAAAGTTTCCTGCAAAGAAAATTAATTATACCCCATAAAGGAAACAGAAACATTTGATCTTAAGAAGCAAATAAAAACCTGTCCAGCACACCCACTTGCAGGAGAGTCAAGCCCAGTCAATCGTCTTTCTAGCCAAGTGTAAGAATTGAGAATTCCACATTGTGGTGGGTTGACCCTGGCTGGACACCAGGTGCCCACCAAAGCTGCTCTATCACTCCCCCTCCTCAGCTGGACAGGGGAGAGAAAATACAACGAAAGGCTTGTGGGTTGAGATAAGGGCATGGAGAGATCACTCAGCAATTACCATCACGGGCAAAACAGACCCGATGTGGGGAAATTAGCTTAATCTATTACCAATCAAATCAGAGTAGGATAATGAGAAATAAAATGAAGTCTTAAAACACCTTCCCCCCACCCCTCCCTTCTTCCTGGGCTTAACTTTACTCTCAATTTCTCTGTCTCCTCCCCACCAGCAGCGCAGGGGGACAGGGAATGGGGATTGTAGCCAGTTCATCACACTTTGTCTCCGCTGCTCCTTCCTCCTCAGGGGGAGGACTCCTCACACTCTTCTCCTGCTCCAGCATGGGGTCCCTCCCACAGGAGACAGTCCTCCATGAACTTCTCCAATGTGAGTCTTTCCCATGGGCTGCAGTTCTTCATGAACTGCTCCAGCATGGGTCCCTTCCACGGAGTCACAAGTCCTGCCAGCAAACCTGCTCCAGTGTGGGCTCCTCTCTCCATGGGTCCACAGGTCCTGCCAGGAACCTGCTCCAGCACGGGCTTCCCACGGGGTCAGAGCCTCCTTCCGGCACATCCATCTGCTCCGGCGTGGGGTCTTCCACAGGCTGCAGGTGGATATCTGCTCCACCGTTAACCTCCATGTGCTGCAGGGGGACAGCCTGCCTCACCATAGTCCTCACCATGGGCTGCAGGGGAATCTCTGCTCCAGCGCCTAGAGCACCTCCTCCCCATCCTTCTTCCCTGACCTTGGTGTCTGCAGAGTTGTTCCTCTCACATATTCTCACTCCTCTCTCTGGCTGTAGTTGCACAGGTTTGGGGCTTTTTTCCCCCTTCTTAAATACGTTATCCCAGAGGTGCTGCCACCCTCGCTGATGGGCTCAGGCTTGGCCAGCGACAGGTCTGTCTTGGAGCTGGCTGGCACTGGATCTATCAGACATAGGGGAAGCTTCTAGCAGCTTCTCACAGAAGCCACCCCTGTAGCCCCCCCGCTACCAAGACCTTGCCACGCAAACCCAATACACACATCCTCTTTTAATTGCTTTAATTGGCAGTGTTTCCCAGTGGACTTTCATGTTTCACTTGGCCTTTTTTTCCCGAAGTTGAAAAAAATGCATCTGATTAATAATCATGTAATTGGTTTTCCAGTTCAATGATTAATGTCTAACATCCAGTACTTAAGAAGAGCAAAAGCAGACACTTGTCTTCACTTTTGACATAAGACCTTTTTGATGGAGGAAACTTCATTCATATCAAATGTTTTGCAACTTAGATTTCTCAGCAGCTTGCCAGATCAGTTCAAGTTAGATGCTTGGTAGTAAACATCCCTCTCATTAGAAGCACAGAAATTAGAAGCATGAAATTGAATGGAGGAGGCTGGAAGAGTTCAGTAACAGTTTTCAGAGGCCCTAATATTCAAACAACTTAATTTAGTAGAAACCCAAACACAAGTCCCTTGGAAATCAAATGAAAGTTTCCTGTTGCAGTGGAGATGAAAAAGCTGCTACAACCTGATGGGCATCTAAGCTTAAAGAGAATTTAACCTATATCAAATAGCAGTGAATGTGAAAAAGGTTTGTTTGATCCTTATATTTGGAAGGGACAGAGGGAGTGAAGCAGAGCAGGCAACTATGGCTGTATCTGTTCCTTTCCCCAGTTTCTACCCTTCGCTCACTGTGTTTGGACAATCCTAGTTAATAGGTCTGGACTCCTCCCAGACTGTTGTTATATAAATGGTGACATAACATGTCCACATCATAAAACTTCCCCCCACACAAATAGAATTAGATCTATAACAAAACATTAGAAATACAGAAGTATCTTTGTTCCATATTGAAAATGCAATAAAACCAATGTAAACTTGGAATGATGATGTCAGGCTCCCATCCAGGATTGTGCACAGTGGGCAGGCCTCCATATCCTACTTCAGTCTTCTTCCTGGTCAATTTAGAGTAAGTACGAGGGTATTAGACAAATCTTATAGAATCATAGAATCATAGAACCATTAAGGTTGGAAAAGACCTCTAAGATCATCAAGTCCAACCATCAACTAACACCACCATGACTCCTAAACCAGGCCCTGGAGTGCCACATCTATACCTTTTTTGAATGCCAATCTTGAAATAGGGCAGACTATGGAGCCCCATAACCATGTCCATAACAGAAGGAAACAGAGGCAAAGTTTTCAGTCCCAAATATCTCCAAAAAATCTTTCAAGTCGCTTTAAATAGTCAGCTATCATCTCATCACCTGTTCAACTAATGGGTGCTGAAAACACTTAAGCACTACCATATTTTGAATTGAAGTACAATGGTGATGATCTGCTCTTTGATAAAGTCATCACCCGACACAATAGAAAGATTTCCATTGTCTTCAGCTAGTTTTCAGTAAGTACCCTTCAAAAGGCAGTGAAGTGTTTACCCTGACTGCTTATTGCTTGTTCACCACTCTCCAAGTTTCTGATCTCTTCACAGGTGCCGACTATCAAACAGCAATCCTCTATCCATGCCCTGATGTGATGGACACACCTACACAGGAACAGAGACAGTCCAAAATACTTATTGAGGAATTCAGCCAAAATATTCCTAGGTAAAATAAATTAGCATTAGGTAATAACCATGACAATAATAATAATAACCATGACAATAATAATAATAATAATAGCAACAATATGGCTTTTGATTGTCTCTGGGCACAGGTTTGTGTATTCCCTTATTATATCTTGTAGACATATTTCATTGGGCTATACATAGGTGATTGTACTACAACTTCTTGTCTCCTCCCACTGTAAGTGAATTCAATTTCATGGCATTTTTCTGGAGCAGGATCATAACTCATACAGAAAAAATCAAAGCACTACAAAGCTACTTTACCCTGCAGTCTGAGACATGTGGACATTTAAGCATATTTTAGTGTGCACAGCACATTGCAGACGTGGGGCATCCTGTGACCCAAGACAGCCCAAAGCTGTGTAAAGGATAGCCTGTTCTCTCATGCTTGGCCCTATTCCTCTGCTGCTGCAGGACATCAGGGTGCCCAGAACACTGGCCTCCAAGATCACATCTGCCAGCACACACCTCTCATCACTACTCTACCAGAAACCAAAATAAATCATTTAATCTCTTCTCGTCTGATTTTTCTTTGCATAAAAAAGGCAATGGTATTAGTACCTCTTCCAGAATAATGAAAAATCTTCCATTCAAATGTTTACGCAAAAAAACAAATGTCTTTTGTGGCAAAATGGAAAATATTCTGGAGAAAAGGAACTCTCCTTCTGTAAGCTTATTGCTGCTGATGATGAGGATTACACAGAACACATTTTTTTCTCTGTAAAGGCAACTAGAAATTACGTGAGCTTAGTGGCTGACGCCTGAAACAGAAAAGCCAAACAATATCCGAACTAATTACGGTTTTAACAGTGACTTGGGGAAGGGTATTTATGGACCCATTATACATCCCCATGGCACTATAAACTTAACTGTGATGAGCATTGACTAACATATGAAATTCTTGGAAGAGATTGGATTATTAATGTGGGCACCAGGATAAGACCACACCTTTCAGCTTCCAGGTTTGTGAGACTATTATGTGCTGCTTTTCTCTGAGTTAGCTTTCATGTAAGTACTTGGGTTGGGTTTGGGAGATGGAGTGGGTCTTTTTCATGCTCCACTGAGCTGGAGGCAAAGAAATTATAAACAAAGATAGAGCCTCCCAAAGGGTTAATTTCTTTAAAACTGCAGATAGCTGTGAGGCAGCCTTTCATATGTGCAGTCTTTTCTGCTTCCTATGAATTTAAAAATGGCTCTTAAAAATAATGTGAGTTTGGGGGTGAGTAGATCTAAACAATCTTGCCCTGCTGAAATTATTCACACAACATTAGTCCATTCCTGAGCGTTACACTAACAAGCACCGTGCAAAGATAGGGAATATCTATGTATGGCATATTGACCTGAATGCCAAATACCTGAGCCTTCTACATTAACAAGCTGATGAGTGCTATTATAGTAATTATGTCAAATAAACCAAAGCTGACTTTGAAGGTCTGCCTACAAAATGAGAGCCAAGAACATAATGATTGATGAAGTCTGCTGCTGTGCTGAAGCTTATTCTGTATTAAACCCCTGGTATCATTTTCTTTTGGTATGGCTTGTAGGATATCTCCAACGCCAAAAAGTTCCGCTTTTTCCATTATGCAGAGCACTCTGAATAGGAAGGGGTCAGCTCAGGCTGTAGAAATGGGGAGGCAAGCAAGAGGTTGTCCTTGGTTGTGGTCTTCATGCTGATGTGGCTTCTAACCCAGATTTCAGGGGTACACTATGGTTTCCCCATTTGCCCACACCTACCATTTGTAGGTCTCCACATCTACAGAGTGAAGAGCTCCACAAAGCTTTTTCATATTTGCTGCCTCCTGGACTAACCCGGACTGTAAGACTCAGAGAGGGCATTTTCTGCCTCAGGAGAAGAATTAACTGCCCTGTCTTCTTGAGTTCCTTCATGAGCAGGCTGCCTGGGAAGCCAGTCCAGCTCTCGTACAAGCTCCATGAGATGAAGCCTGGAAAGATGAAAAGTTAATATAACTCTTGACCAGAATGGCTATATCTCTTTTGGTTAGTTGTATCCACCAGATAACACTGTGCTCCAGGAGGAGTGGCTTTTTTCTGTCCCATCCCTGATCCAGGCTGTCTTAGCAGGTAAGGAATAAACCTGACTCACATGTACCGGCCTGCTCTCCTGCAGGAGTGAGGAATGAAGACAAAGCTTCCCTCAGAAGTGTGTTGTTGGGACTGGAGTAATTCACACAAAAAAAACTGGGGGTGCCAGAGACAGTCCATGTACTTTACCATCCTACACACAGTTGGTTTTTTGTTTCCCATCAATTATTTAATCAAGTAACTCCAGGGCAGCATATATATGCTATCCAGGAAATTCATTTTCCCCATTAGATGACTTTAGCTTTACAAACAAAGTCTGACAACTAAAAATTATCACTTTAATCCCTTTTTTATTATTATTTTGTTTTCCAGATTGCAATTGTGCAGTCCCTGCTATTGCCTTTCTGGTTTATCTGTCCAGAGTGAGTCTGATTCATTGCAGACAGCCTTTCTCCCTCATCTTGCTCATGTTAAGCAGACGCCAATAAGTAACAAAGGAAATTCTCGCTCTGGACAAATGAAAACCAGATCTGACTGGCTGCCTTCCATGAAGTTCCCCATGCAGATTTCTTCTCCATTACCAGCTTGATAACAGGGGATGACCTACCCCTCAGTGCATTGGGCATTTGCCAGTAGCTGCAGGAACAGCACCTCAGTAGTCTGCAATAAAAGATTAAAACTGTCCAGGACTTTTGTTTCTTCCAATGTGAAGATCTGTGAGGTCCGATTCCTTATCAAAAAAGACCTGTTACACTTTTTCATGGACTTTTCTTTCATCGGTATTCTCTACTTGGTCTTCCTCTCCTGCTCCTCCCTCTGCTGAGCATCCCCCATGTTGTCAGAGAGCTGCCTGGCAAAGTGATCCATTGATACCTACTCTCTACTGAAGTCAATATTTTCAGGCTGATCCATATGCCATGATAAACTGAGGTGGTCAAGTTATTCAAAAGGAAATCTTCAAGCAATCCTTTTACACTTCCTTGGGGCTAACGTAAATATCCAAGAACATTAATGAGTTTTATTTTTAAAGTGGATTAATGAAATCACATTAGCAACTTGTATGAACATTTTTGTTCAGAAACAATGTACTTTTCACACAGTGAGCTTAAAATATTGTTTTGAAAATGGCATAAGTGAAATCAAATTCAGATCTGCATAATTCTGAATTTTACTGAATTTGTGTTTGCAGTCCTTTGTTTCTGCTATAGATCAGGCTCTAGACTCCCTTTGAGCTATTTTGCTGCTGTCCAAGAGAAATGAAGGCTGCATTATCTTCCACATTTTCTGTACACAGGAGAATATGATACACAGAAATGTATTTTAAAATCAGGCAGGAGGAATTCTTGACTGATACTTAGTCCCTTCTCTTTTGTATAAATATTGCTTCAATTGCAAGTCTGTATACTGTCCAGTGTTACCAGGATCCTTGCAGATTTTCTTTACACAGTTAATTGACAGAGACCAGATTCCAACAGAAAAAATATTAGCAGTATGCTATTTTTTACTAGTCTCCGTGAAGTGTTTTGGGAAAGCAAGGTGCTATAGAGATGAGACTATATTCCCCAATAACTCAGCAAGACTTCATGATCTGCAACTTTCTCCTCTGTTTCCAAGTCACTCCCTTTCCTAAATCTCTTAACACCCATAAAGAGCTTTGTGATATTTTATGTGACAGGAGATGCCATATGAGTTGCATGCAACTAGTTTATATCTCCAATTCTTCTTCTTTTTTTTTTTAAAGACTGGCCTTCCTTCCCCTTTTCCCAATGCTAAGGGTGGTCAATATTAACAGCACTGATGGTCAATGAACCCAGAATGATCTGAGATGGTAATCTCATTCACACACACACAACCTGCCTCTTCTCCTAGAGCAAAACCACTATCAGTCACCAGCCCGGCTTCCCACAAACTTACCCAAATCTCTGAACTCCCTCAAAATCCAAGGAGAAATGACATTTCCTAATGAGGTGAACTCTACAACCTGTTTCTCACAAGCTAAAAAATGCCCATGAGTCATCTGTTGCACGTCACCTCTCCCACATCCCACTAAACCATTCCTTCAAGTTGTTTGAGAAGTCTGTCCCAGGAAAAAAGGATCACAGAGCTGGCAGAGAGGCATGAAATTGATTTTCCAATGAAAATGATGGCTCCGTGACAACTTAGCTGAAGGTCTGCTGCGGTATGTTTGCACAGCACTTTGCACAGCAGAGCCATGACCTATTTTAACACTAGATACTAATGTGATCAAAAGGACAGGTTGCAAGACTCAAAATGTTTCTTGGTTTCCATAAGTTTTCCAGCCTGATAACATACCTATTACTACAGGAAACCCATTTTCTTTCTGTTGGTTCCACACATCATATATATGTTTATAGTATCAGTAATATTGATCATAATATTGCTATGAAGCATAAAGCAGGTTCTTTGACATGTTACACACTCACCAGAAAATAGGAAAGATAATTTGTCCAATGTCTCTTTGCTCCAGCCTTGTTCAGTTCTTATTGCTCTCTCTGATTTCTTCATTACCTCCCTGTGCTACATCCCAATTGAAATTAAATTGCAGCTCCTTCAAGACAAAAAAACGGGACCTCTGGCTTTGTTCCTGTACTAACTCTACTTACTACTACTGCTACTTTCCTATTCAAGACAGCTCCAAGAAAAGATCCTTCTTCACATTGCCATGACAATAGTCCCTACCAAAGTCCTGTCTGCACTGAGTGGCCAACACTGGATGCCACAGAAAAGGCTACAAAACTTCCATAATTGTGTAATAATTCCCCTCAAGGGAAGTTTGTTCCTAGTGACAGGATGCTAGTGGTCAGCTTAAGCATTCACGTACAGAGCTAATGGAATTAAGGACTATCTGCAGTGTTTAGGAGGCAGCAGGCAGAGAAGGAAGGAAGCAGGTGAAGAAGGAATCGATGAGATGCTTAAAAAGCATCTTGGACCGCAGACACTTTTTCTTGTTTTTAAGCATGCATTCTGTTCCTTTCAATAATTCATGCCAAGGTGATCAGGGTCCTCAGCATTTGCACAGCCAGAGGGGAGGAGAGTTGTTGCATGTACAAATCTGAGCATCATGATCCAAGTGTGTATATTTTGGGTACTTATGACCCCATAAAAGACCATGTTTTTCCCTTCCTGAAGGCATAGTCTTCTGAAGAGTGATTTTCATATTGCTAGCACAGGCTTACCCAGATCCTTCCTCTGCTTGGGAAAGTGCTCTGCCAGAGTAGGACCAATGACCCAGCGGTCTGGACACTCCGGGTGTGCTCAGGCAAGACAGAAGACAGCCAGGCAGGTTGTCTTCTGACGGTTCCTTCTTAAACCACCAATATTTGATGAGATGGAGCCGTGGTTGATAGGACTATGTTTTTTAGCATGGGGTGGAGGCTTGTCAGCAAACTCTCAAAATAGCCTGGGTTAGCCTGGAGTCCTTTCCAGCTGCCCTATTAAAAGTACAAATCAAAGCTGCCATATCCTTTCACTTGGCCTGTCAGCCATGACGCAGCACAGAACATAAGCACAGCCAAACTGGGTTGGACAAATAGTCCATCTAACACAGTAGCCTGTCACCAACAACGGCTGTGGTATTTCCCCAGCACACTTTCACAGCCTCTAGTAGTTTGCATCCTGAATGCACACAGACTTCCAGCCCCAACACCACCTTACAGCAGGGAGTCCGACAGCAAAATTTCCCTGAACTTCATCACCTTTGATTAAGGTGATGATATGTAACTAAGCTAAGACTTCCAAGGGAAATTTGAAAGGCTCAAATTACACACAAGCTATAAAATGAGTAATATGCACTTATGCATCTTAATGGGACTGCCAATGGCCAATTTGGTGCGCTTTTGACCCCTATTAATAGCCAGGCTCCACGGGCAGTTGAATAAAACACACTCCCCTGGAGCGATATAACAGCAAGGGAGGACTGACCAGGGATAACTCCTGTTCGTCTAAGTTGCTCAGTAACGTGTAACTACTCTGTAAACATAACAATTGTTGTTGCTTCATCAGTTCCTTCTGGGTTTATCTGTTACACAAAACATTAAGCACATTGTTCTGATGGCGCCTTTTGTGATATGTTTCTTTTATTAGTACATGTCCTTGAACTAACACTGCATTTCATATGTACCTGCCAGGTAAGTGACTGAAAGAACTTGGCATCTGGGAATGAGAACTCAGGAGAGGGAGGAGGGAGGATCGGAGGGAGACAGGTGCATTTCAGTACAGATAAGGAGCTGCAATTATCATACTCATGCAAAAGGCAGGAACAGAAGTGGCTCAGCTTGTAGAGGACATATTTGCACACATTTTACTATTCAAAGCTGATCTTGAAGTACCAGGCTGGAGTCACGTCCCATTTCAAAACCTCCCTGGTTTTTTCCTAATAATCGTGCCATCTGCTTTAGCCTGTGAGGCTGTCTCTGTTAGATGAGACCTTTTGGGATAAAAAGGCATACTGAGCTATCTCCCAACAGCTTATCCCTAGGCCAAGGTAGGCAGGTGGGTAAACCTCAGGAATTTCTGTCTGTGAACTGTCACTTATGGTACTAACCCCAGGGTGGCTCTTTCAGGCTGGTGGGTTGGTCCTGGTGTGCCCTAATGGCTGTAACCATACTGTGGCCATCTCCTAACGCATCCTGGTTTGCAGGCACCCAAAGGGTGTGCAGTCTGCACACACTGCCTTACATGGATTCATTGCTTCCAGAGGAGCAGCAAGCCTTGGACTGATCTGGGCTCAGGCATGTGCCTAGACAAGCTTAGGGACAAAAAGTACTCTAGCACAGTGAAGGGTTAATTAAGTTCTCAGCTGCCAAATTGAAAAGTTACAAAACAGAAACAGAGGCACATTGAAAAGCATGTGCTTGGCACTGACCTCTCTGTCCTGTGGTCCCACTTTGGGGTTCTCTGAGGCACTTCTCAGCTGTCAAGCTGCAAGGGGAACTCAGCATCCTCCAGCAGCTGACTGGTCTTCAGGCTCAACCCTGCAGCCAAGGACCAGGTGGGTCCAGCCCCACCCCAAGGACTTATGGGGCTTCTTCCAAGCCAGCACCTTCTTCATCCTCTTGCTCAAGACAGACTGCTTCTCTTTCACTCCTGACTTGTCCTGCATCTTTCTTCCTTCAGGGATGCAGCTTCAGCAACCCCATACTGACTGACTCCCCCAGTCGTCTTTTCCCTGAGTGTACACTGCACATGGGAGTGTAGCAAGGGAAACCTTGTGTGGTCCTCAGAGGCATCTCTGAACTTATATTGTTGCTTTGTTCCAGAACTAGAAAATGCCTTTTATTTTAAATAGCCTTCTTGTCAGACACATATTTTAGAGGTCACTACATCACTTTGTAGTTGTAAATGATTCTCTTTGCATGTGCACGGGCAGAGTTAGCAGTCAGTGATTTTCTCCATCCTATCCCTCCAGTTGCCCACAGCTAGCAGCCTCACCCACATTCGCCCCCACTTTTATCAGTCTAGGGCTTGGTTTCACAACTCTCCAGCAGAAATTAAAACTGAGGTTGCATAGAGCAGTTCAGTGGGGAACCTCACGACTTCTGGTTTTGTGGCAGCTCGCTTTTGTTAGGAGATGGACACAGACACCACTAGCTCATTTCCCATCTATCACTAAACGTTCTGGTAGGAAAACAACATTCCCTAACAAGTGCTATGGAACGTTCTTTCAGCTCATCCAAATGCAGCTGGGGCTGAAGTTTGATGCTTATTATAAACCTAGCACAATTAGCACACAGCCGTCAGGTCTGTGATCCTGCGGCATCAATAAATCCCCAGGTTTTCTCCGGCTTTTCTCTCTTTTTTCTCCTCCTTCCCCTCCACAACGTTTTCTTTTCCTTCCACTTTCTCAAGCCTTAAAAGACCTCCTCGTTTTTTTATTTCTGTCTACTTTGTTTTTCTTTAAGAGGGATTTGCCCTCCTCCTCTCAATTCTCTTGGCCGCTCCCCATCTTCCTCATGTGAGCCAAGAAATTCCTGACAGCTGCGCTTCCCATCTAGTGTTTTGCCGTCATCGTCTTTTTCTTTGTATGCATGCATGCACGTGTGTGAGAGAGAAATCCAGCCAGCCTAGTGACATGGCTTGAATCCTACACTAATTGGAGGTGGAGTGAAACACCCCATCTCCCCTTGCAGCAGCTGCTCCCCTGAGGACCGATGGCTGTAGCGCGGTGGCAAAGACCAAGCTCACAGCTCCCAGAGCACCTGGCAGGGCCCAGAGCTCTACGCTTTGAGATGCACATTTACCACTGGATTTGTTGAAGCTGTACAGCTGCACTTCTCCCTGCATGGTTCTGCTGTTGATCTGTGCTGGCTTTTAACTTTTATAGCAGACAGCTGTGCTCCATGAAGAGACTGGGCAGGATTTAATCAATAAATGTTAAAAAATTGTCCATTTTTTTCCTTATTCACTCTCCAGACTCACAGCACATCTTTTTTCCCTACATGCACTGGCTGTTTTTTCAGTCTATCTCCCTCTTGCCCTGAGACCTGCACCAGCAGCTGTACAGCTGGTGCTGGTGCTGTGCCAGGGTCAGACGCTCTCCCGTATCGACCAGAAATTGTAACTGACAGTGATCTTGGACAAGCGAGAATCACTGTTGATTTAAATCACCAATTTTTAGTAAGAATAAATACCGAATCCTACAAATTCTATCCATAATCCATTACCTCTGAAACATCCCTCTCTCTCTTCATGACTCAGCATCTGGTAGACAGATGAATCCAAACTTCTATAGCATCACATTAAACCCTTCTCCAGAATGATTTCTTCATGTATTTCCTAGAACTGTACAAAACCACAAGAGCAGTTGAGTAAAAAATGCAATAATTCACAGTATCATAGCAACAATGGTAAAATATATGCTTCCTGCTTATTCATTTTGATTAAGAAAATTATTCACAAGGCATCAGATGTTTGGAAAGAAATCCATCTTGTGGTTTGTTAATCAGAAGAATAATATACTCTAGACTATTGAGAGAGGTAGCTTTCAAGGCTGAAAGGCACGGCCAGTTATTTTCTATAGGAAGCTGATAAGACCCTACACACATTTGTTGTTAGACTGATATTTGATGCTGCCTATCAGAACATTCCCGTCCAGAAAGAGCTTAAGGATACACTTAATTTTAAGCATATGAGGAGTGGCATAAAATTCAAGATGAGTACTTGTGACCTTCAAGTTTGTACATTTTTAATACTTTTAATGTTTTTAATTGCTGTGTTGGAACACAGCTCAGAGAAGTAACAACTTGCTTATCAGCTTAACAGCAGAAGTGGGTTCAGTGCCTCGCCTCTCCCCGCCACCTCCTTGCTGTGCATCCTACTCAGTCCACCCCTGTGACCACGAACATTCCCTCCTTCCTTGGGCTCCTGCCACCCACTTTGCAGTACTTTCCAAGATCCTACCTTCCCACGTTGCCGTCTCCTTGTAGCACTGTGTCCTTGGCCTTGCTCCTGGCACTGCTTCCTTACTGCTAGACACTGGATATGTGTAAAGCCCAAGTGAAAGTGCCCACGTTAGCTTTTTATGCTCTACTCGCACCTCCACATCAACACTGCACACACACCTCACCCAACAGTAAACTTACTGAGCACAAACCTGGGTGACATCAAGAAGTGGGTAAAACGCCACTCAGAGGCATAGTGAACCATGGGCTTACTGACCACAAAGCTGGTGAAGCTTGCCTGAACACAACTGGAACCCAAATTGGATGAGTTGTTGATAACCCTCGAAAAAGCATGGTGGCCACCAAGCCTCAGAAATTTCGCTGGGAATTTTTATATTGAGTCCTTTTTTTCTCACCCTCAAACATTACACTGATATTTTATCATCATAAGCACATGTATGTGACATCCCCAAGCACTACAATGTCTTGCTTAAGGAATGGCTGCATTTCAGCTGTCTTTGCGTAGCTTATCAATTTTGGGGCTCCAGGTAAAGTTGTTCCATAATGGTGTGATCTTGTAAATAATCTATTCTAAATTATTCTTTGCCTGCACACAGGTAAACAAATGTCTCACACATTGCAGATGTTGCTAGCTGTGCTGAAAAATCAACAGCTAGCTGTTGATTTTAGCAGAACAATCAGTACAAAGTATCAAAAGGCAAATATGTCTCTGTCCTACCATGTGGCTTGATCAACATGAGGCAGATGCATTTTTTTAGGTATGTCTTTTGCTTTGCAAAACAAGACAGTTGAGGACAGGTTGCAGTCCTAGAGGCATGGTGAACAGATCAGATCTTTCTTGCTCATCAGTTCTTCCAGCTTCTGGGAGATCCACTGGAACACAGCATCACCAGAAGGACACATGTTTTATAAATAAGCAATGGCAGAAAAAAGCAATTGAATTAGATCCCCAAAGCTTTACTAAGATAGATGATCCTTGAAAGTACAGCTAGGATATTAAACATAGTGAGAGTATAATTCTTAATTTCTAGGCATCTGTGAGAATAGTTACCATCCTTTTGGGAGTATTGTAGTGACTGTAGCTGGTAGATCTCTAAATGAGACAATATTTCCTTTTGATATTGCATCATTAAGATAACTGATTCCTATACCAAGCCAAATGTTTCATATAACTCTTTCCTCCCTTTTCTTAATGTGTGCAATTGTGAAAGAGCAGCACTGTGGGGATTTAGCGGTTGTATCTCTTTATGAATCTGAA
Organism: Fregata magnificens; assembly: GCA_013389945.1. Lineage (NCBI taxonomy): Eukaryota > Metazoa > Chordata > Aves > Suliformes > Fregatidae > Fregata > Fregata magnificens. The sequence goes on along the minus strand of WAAD01003977.1, from coordinate 303,752 downwards.
CTGTGACATGGACGACTCAATGAGTTTATTGATTTTAATTTCTTATATTTGGGATTTATCTTCTCAGCTTTTACTTAACAGCTGAGAATACTCACAGTGTTGATATAGAAGGTCGGCTACCCAAGGACAAATTTCAGATCCTCGTTTCTCCACCTATGCATTTATTTATTTGCTTCTGGATGGATACCAGCTGCCAGGCTTTGATCCAGGCTTTGATCAAGAGCAGCTCTGCGAGAGAGCATTCCTCTCTCTCAGCCTCCATAGCCAGAGTTGAGAGTAGCGGGGGGCCTTAAGTGGATTTCCATGAGTATCAGAGGGAAAGATCAGGCATTCCCTTTGAAGATTCTTTGTTATTGAAATCTAGATTCTGATCCCCTATTTGGCCTGAAAACCCTGAACCACGAGGCACACAGTAGGGTCTTCTAGGGGGTAAGGGGATCTGAAAGACTGGGGTTACTATCTGTGGGTGGCAGGATATTTTCTTTTCCCAGGAAGACAGCTGGAATGGCCCTGAAAGCAAAGGAAGAGAAAACTCTTGAGAAAATCCCCTTTTCAGGCTGTTACATAAGTACCACCATCCCACTTTGCAATAGGGAGGATAAGCTTAGAGAGCTGTTGGTCTAAACCAGACTCAGCAATTCTTAGGCCATTTCAGTACAGGTTGATTTCCTTCCTGGGGCATTTAAGGACTAAGCTAACAAAGTGATTTATGACTGAGAATTCATGTGGCAACATAGGGAAGAGCTATGAAACAATAGATGGAGAGTATCTGTCATCGTTCAAAGAGGTGTTTTCTCCTGTGGATGCACCATTGAACTTTGGTGCCAGGAGGAGCAATCTCCACCAATGATTTGTTGTTCACCTTGCTCACTTAACTGCTCTTTTTCCCATGGCACTGTTTTTATCTTCTCCAACTTCCTTAACATCTCTGAGGCAAGTATTTGTACCCTATTGTGTCTCTACATTCCAGCACGCAGAGCCCCAGCCACAGGCTGGATGTTGCTGCAACCTTAAGTATTGCTGCCAGAGAGAATTAATGGCCATAGGTTCCTGGGGGTAATGAACTTTAAACATGGCTTTCTCACTTGACTGTCTTGGTTCAGTAACACAGGGATTGATGCAAGCTTTTCTTTAAAGAGCGTTCTCCTTATGTCCTTGTCTCCTTTTGTCCCTTCATCCTCCCTTCCTTTCCCTTCTTTTTTCCAGTACTGCCAAGCCTGGCAGGTTGTTACAGCTTTCTCTATCTTCTATTTTGAGATAGGGTCGACACCAGCGAGCTGCAGGGCAGGGCTATGTCCAAAGCCACTTCCAGTTCCACCCCCATGCAAAGGGCCAGCATGCATTCATGCCCATTATGGGTGCTACAGTGGACTCATTCATGGACTCGCTTCTTTCTGCTGTGAGATTCCCTTGCCCCAGTGCTGTGTTTTCCTTGGCACAGCACGTAAGACAAGAAGGAATCTTTACATGTAAATCTCTCCAGCTATGGGAAACATTTCCCCATGCACATGTCCTAGCAAGAGATCTACTGCATCCATAATTGCATTCAGCTCTTGGAATGCGGTGACATCTCCACATTTCATGACCAAACGTAGTCTTTGCCATTGCTCAAGGGTAGAATAGGCTTTAACAGCATTAACCTATGGTCCTATCTACTGCTTTCGTCATGCTGTTCGTTTGTATCTATCTGGAGAAAAGTTGTGTTGTCTGCTGCTCATGATGCCAAGCTGCCTGGCAAAGGAGATTTGTTGTATTTGTGGTATTTCTGCTCTTCTCCTTTCAGCTTCTTAGGCAGCAGTGAGTCAGTCTTTTGCTTTATGGTTCTCTCCTTCCCAACCCTTCTGGTCTTGCACAAGCCTTTTCTAAATTCCACAAATGCTCATTGCAAGCTGAGCCATAAGATGCTCTGTTTTATTTGCTTTCTTCCAGGGAACATTTAAATGAGGACAAGCCACTGTTTTATCTGATGAGAGGATAATGCACAGGGGTGCAGTTCTACTGTGTTGTCCTCCAGCCCAGATGTCACACCTCACTGAGACCAGTGTCACAGTAAGCCTATTGTTAGAGGTGCCAGAATGCACGCTTTGTACAGTAGCTTCATATTAATTCGTATTAGTGAGTCCTGAAAACAACCACAGCATGTTTTAATCAAACAAAGCACAAACAGTTCTCACTTAGACTGGGAGGGGAAATGATGAGGGTGATTTCATCCCTCCATGTCTAATGCAGACTATGACAGATGGAGGAACCATGGGGAATACTAATAAAATGGGATAGGAAGAGATCAGAGCCTTCACTGCAGGGAACACCTGACTGTTCACTTATCCTTCACCCCAGGTACCTCTCAGGCTGTTGAACAGGACTCGCTTGCTTTTGCAGCCATGATCACATACAGCTCCTCCCACAATCTGGTCATGCACTGACTCCTGTCCAGCTCAGTGCTTCTCACACACATATGCCTTTCCTTGGGTAAAGCTGCTTCAGGTGTCCCCTCCCCTAAAAGCAAGATTCCTATTTCCAATATCAGACTGGACACATTCACTTCCAAGGGCTCTAACTATAACATCTGTGTACCCACAGTGAATAGCACCTGCTGATTAAACATAGATGCAAAGTACCCTTTTAGCACTGGGATTAATAAAATCAAAATTACAAAACAAGAGCCTTCTCTTCACTTCACCCTTTTCTTTTTTTCCCTACTCTATAGATTTACCCAGGCTGGTTTTTTTGTTTCTTCTGGAAAGTGTAACTCAGCTTGAGTTTTGGATGAACATCTTAATTGCACTCACCAGGTTAAGATTTGTCTCTGCTGATCTTCTTCTAGAGGGGGTAAATTAGTCCTTTAGTAGCCCCATGGTAGCTTGGCTAAACTGCTTACTGTGCTGATTAAATTCATTTACGGTTAGTTTGATAACTTTCCACTAGATTGTGCAATATAGATATAATTCAAGACAATGGAGCATCATTAGCCTTTAATGATTGCACTTGAATCAGATTGTAGGTGGGTTCATAGGCTGAAGTCCAAGAGAAGAAGTTTGCTCCAGGCATCTCTGCAGAGAGATGGAGGCTGAATATGGGAAAAGGGGCATATAATTCTGGGAGGGTTTTCAGGGGGGCTTCAGCCAGAAGGAAGAAAAAGGTTTGGTAGCAGAGAAGAGGAACAGCTGAGGGCTGAACAAAGAGAAAGCAACCACTTTCAGGAACATTTCCACAGTCCAGAAGTCAGGCACCCTTCTAGCATAAACCCCAGTCCCTTTTGTCATGCTCCCAAGACACTCCTGAGAGAAGCAGCTGTAGCTGTGCACCGACAGAGCTGTTTCCATGCTGGGGTCCTGCTTGAGCATGCCAAGCCCTGACCCCTCTGCAGGGGCTAAGCTCTGCAACAAGGCTGGGGCAGCCCGGAGGATGGAGCAGAGGATCTGGCCTACAGGGAAGGCTTCTCCCTGCACCACCAGACCAGACCAGCACTCATGCAGGAGGCATATTTAAAACACTGTGCATTGACAAATAATTGCTTAAAGAAAAAATTAACAAACCAGCTCTGGGAGATACAAATCTAAGGAAAAACAAATAATCCACTGGTGCCCAGCCTGACAGACAGTCAGTCCCTTGTTATCAGATGCACAAAAAAATGATTTCTTTATTTAACCACTGTTTTGCCCTTCCCAACACTTACTGTGCTGTGCATTTCATCCACTTTCCAAGCAGCCTGCATCCCTGAAGCCCAGCTCCACATGGTGCTGGGGAGGCAATGTTCAGTCCTGGCTCCACCTGCAGCGACAACAAAATGTTTCCAGGCAGAGGTGGCAAAAGGCAGGAGGTCCATTTTGCAGGTTACCCACCTGCGTCGAAAGGTAATCTAGAAGAGAATGATGCAGGAGACGAGCTAAAATTGGAGATGAGAATTAGCCCTGCTCCATTGTAGAAGATTTCCAGCTGACCTATGCAAACAACACCAGAAGCTAGTTCAACTCATTAACTCAGCATAAAACAAACCACTTTTTTCCTGCTGTACTAATTTTTCTGCCAGATTAGTGAGTTGAATCAGCAGAGAGAGGGTCCTCCAGGTGCCAGCACTTGCACAGATAAATGGCAGGATCTTAAAGGTTGGATTGAAGAGGAAGGAAGCTTAGTGAGCAGTGGTCAGCAAGGAGATGATCTTACCCCTTAGACTATAAAACTGGTGAGACAGGGATTGTATTGCAGCACTTCCGTGCACTTCTTGATCTGTACCTACACCTGTAGAAAACAGAATTTATAATACAGCTGGAATAAAGTATAATCTATGGTCTATACAATACAGTCTCTATATAGGAGTATAATACAATCTATACAATATGTTGGTTATATATATGTGTGTGAAAAGTGGTGATCAAAGGTATGTGCAGGAGTTCCTGCTTCCTGAAGAATCAGTAACCCTTGTTGCAGATTGCACATGGCTTCTCCCAGAAGTCTGTTTAACATCTGGTGGGCTGTCTCTAGCTGAAGTACAAGCTATTGCCATTTCCTGCTGCTTTGGTTACAGGCAAGTCTGCTGGACACAGAGCTCCTTCAGCCTTCGCAGAGGATGCCTGGCCTTCGTGGGACACGCTGAGCACCTGGCAGGATCATGCTGACCCCAGTCTCCTGTCTGCCAAGGAGTCTGGCTGGCAGAGTCCTTTGCAAACGCTGTCCCGTACTTACTGTACTTACTGACAGTGGGAGAGATCTGCCTCGAAGATGCACATAGGAGAACGGGCTGGCTCTTCAAAACCTGCTCGACATGCTCATGCTGCCAAGCAGGCTGTCCGGCAGCACCAGGCTGGCCCGAGGTGGATGCCATGGCCACATGGCCAGTCGCATCGTGAAACCCAGCCAGCAGCTTCCTTGGTGACATTAGCCCTGCTCATTCTGGAATGAGTCACAGCTATGGCTTTCCTCTCTTCCAGAGAGCCCCAGCATGCACATTTGTCACTTGCTGATCGTACGCTTAGAGATTTTCACTCTTTCTTGCTCTCTTTTCTGCTCTTTTTTTTCTTTTTTTACTAGACAGTGAAGCATACGGTGCATTGCTGTCTGATTAGCTAACAGCTTCCTGGTACCTGTGGGAATTACTGTATCCAATGCTTTTAGAGCAGGTATTTGTACTTCTTTTACCTGCTGCTCTCCATATTGATAAATTCCTGCTTTCAGGATTTTATTTCTACCAGATCACAAAGATCACCTTACTTTAAATCCACTCTGTCTCCTGGATACATGTCAGCAAGAGAAGTATGGGTTGTGTTGTGTTTTTTTTGACTATTATTATATATTAAAATAAGATTAATTATAATGACTCTGCTTAAAATGTCAGGGTGCAGTGAGAGGACTTTTAGTTCCCTTAATTTAAGGTACTTAAGGCTGTTCCTCCTGTTGTGGCTTGTGTTTGCATTATTTATATTTTTTTCTTAAGTAATTTTTCCTTCTGGTGAAGTCTGCTGAGTAACAGCCGTGGAGCCTGCAGGCTCACATCTGCAGACCAGCTCTCCGTCAACTAGTACTCCAAAAGTGTCCCCTAGGAAGGGCAACTGCCAAAGGGTGCAGCCCCTAGAAAGAAGGCGAGGTGCCTCCTCCAGGTCCAGGAGTGAGTCCCAACCCTGCCAGCAGTGCCAGGCTCAGGCAGAGATACATGGGCAATTCAACACAGGCAGGGAAATTCAAAATGAGCCCTCTGCCAGGTAAAAAATGGTAAAGAACAAGGAATAAACAATTTTCTCTCAAATATAAGAGAGTGAAGAATACTTATGCATAATCTTGTCTGGTACTGAAATGATACAATAGGTAGTCTTATACTGCATGATATAGAGGATATTTCAATAGGGTTTCAGTGTCTGGAAACAAAAATTCAACAGAAGGAGAACACTTTTCCAGTACTTTCCAATGAGGCACATTCTTGCCCCTACAAGGTCCCCACACCTAGCATCCTAAGGCTCGATCAAAAAGGATGGTGACTTTACTTCAAACCTTCTGCTTCTCAATACATTCTAATACGGAAATTTATAAGCTTCTGTTCATCTTTTTAAAAAACAAATAAAAGATTTAAAGTTGCCTAAGCACAGCCATTATTGCTTGGCTGCTTGCCATTTTAGACAGAAAGCTGTTCAGAAGGGAAGACTTGAGCATTGCAGTCATACTACCAGGAGATATTTGTCCAAGGTGTAGACCTCCCTGAAGACAGCAGCAATACATCATTGGTAAATTTAATCTAATGCATCACTAGTTTGACATTCCTAGCAGCCACTGGCAGAGAGTTCCCAAGGACTCAGCACTGACCCAATTCTTCTCCTGTCCGTATCAGTGGTAGCATGCCAATCAAGGATGAAGTGGGAAGGAAAGCTTTGGAAAATACCATAATGCAAATGGAAAACTAATTCCCAGTTTGGGTTCATTACAGAAGTTGTCCAAAAATCTAGCATCAGCAAGCTTTCAATTTCTGATGAAAAGCAAAAAAAAAATATTCCTAGCTGATGGAAAAAGAATGTATATATATATAAAAACTGAAAAGTCACGGAGATATAGTAGCTTCCAAGTCAGTTACTGCCAATAAAGCGAGTGCTGTTGACTGCAGGGTATCCAGGATATGTTATTTTATTTGTTGATAATAAAGAAGGAAAAAAAAAGCCACAAGTTGGGAGCATGGAGCAGAGAGAAATTTCCTGGGTCGTAACATCCAGACTTCTAGTATCCCAGACTCCTTTTCATCTGAGTTATCTCCAGTCTTCTAGATTGATGTGGAAAAATTGTAAAACAGGAGAAGCAATACTGGCAATCAGAAAATAAAAAATGACATGGTTTCTTCTGTATCATAAACAAAGCCACATTAGCAGTGGGAGCAGCTGTAAACATAGCAACCTGTAAGGCTCCAACAGATAAGGCAAAGATTAAAGTGTAGTGAAAGGTCTGATCAACTTTTGAAGAAATGTGTTGTAGTCTTAACACACCTATACCACAGGAGTGGTGGAAGGTCCTCTGGACAGAGGCACTGAAGGAGAGAGCTGTGGACGGGGGGCTGTTTTGTGCCTCACTCCTGCTGTGCTCCGGGCTTTCTGCCACTTCTGCCTGATGGGATGTGAATACTCTCTGCTCACAGAGGAATGATTTCGGGTTCAGCCCATGGTGATGAAACGCTAAGCTTAATGTAAACAGAGTTACATTGACACAGATGGGAACACAGCTGTATCCTGCAGGGTTAAACCATGTCTTGGGCAGAAGAGGCCCAGAGCTGCTCATTCACTGCTTTTATCAAGCGGTTTAACATCCATTGTAGCAGGCATCAGCAACCGCCCTCTCTTCCTTGTCCTGCAGTGTCCACTAAGCTGCAGGCTTGTGTTTACATTCAGCCTTCTTGCCTCCATCACCTTTAACTATTCTGTGCAATCTGAGATTTGGGAGCTCAGCTCTCCTTGGGCAGAGGTGGAAATCAAAGTCTGGTCCCTCTCTTGATGATGAGCTGTTGGGTGCAAAAGGAGGCACTGATTATAGTGTTGCATGGGAAGAAAAGTCCAGCATCCTACACCAGAAAAAGGTTCAAAGCTCTGAAACCCAGTAAAGAAGAGTTTCCAAACTAGAGAAGGCAGGTGGGTTCTATACTTCACCCTTTGTCATGTTTACAATAGCCTGGGGAATTTCCCAAGACTGGGTGCCTGACTCTCCATATATATCAAATGAACCCTAAACAGCACTTAGGCAATGAGGTGCTTATAAATAAAGTGCTGCAAAATGAAGCTTAAATATTGTGGATTGGTGGTGAAGGCAAAAAACAGGTCTCTTAGGATTAACCCCCAGATCACACTGCCACTCAAGAACGCCAAGAAGGGTCTTTCAAAAAACATCCTCTGGATTTTTCTGTGAATCCACTACCCAGCAGCAAAGAGGACTTGATGCAGCAGAACATAGAAGCGTGTGTCTGGCCATAAGCTGTTGATCAGTCCTGCCCATGCTCAAGATTTCCACTTCCTCACTATCAGCTGCAGAGGTGCAGGGGCAGCTCCTGGAACTGCGTGGCTGTCCCCGGCCACACTGGTGAGACCGGGGCTGGTTCTCTGGCCCCCTCTCCGCTCCCTTGAACAAGACTGGCAGACTCTAATACTTGATCACTGGTGTCTTGAGTAATGGCCTTGATTTCCCAAAGAGACCTGTTAATGATAATACCAGCCTGTCCACCTGATAATAGGGATTTGTCTTGGATATTGCTTGACATGTTTAGAGGCAGAGAATGAAAAAGTTGATGAGTATATTAATAACCTTGATCTCTTCACCAGGGGAGTGAGAACATGTGAAGCTTTCTGGCTCATGAAGCCTTTCCAAACCTATGCTCAGGAAAAGAGAAAAGGCTATTTTAAAATACATCGTATTTTTAAAGAGGCACTTGCCTGGAATAGACTGAGCTTTGGAAACTGTTTAATTGCAGCCTAATAGATAAAGCATCGCTTTGGGCTTTATGAAAAGTAGAGTCCAGTCTCTTTGCAACAAACTTTGCACTGCTTGGGGCTTTTGATGAGAATTCATTTCCATAAGTTCTTCCTGTCAAGCTGGTGGGTCCACATGGGAGCTGGCAGTGTCTCCTTTCCAGCCCACGGGGGAGATAAGAATCAGCCCCATGTCTTTTACAGGAAAGGAAGGAAAGGGAGAAGCAATAGCAAACTACATGAGGCAAAGGGAATTGATTGCAACCAGCCAGATATAATTACATTGTGGAGGACATTTAATATTTCATCTTGATCTTTGCTGTATCAGGAGAGTAAAGAAAATCACCACATGAGGGAGAGAGGCTGCAGCTTCTCTTGATTTGACTTGTAAATTCCCACAAGAAAAACCATGAGTTACTTTCAGACAATCTGTACTGCTGTTGCCTGAATGTATGTGACCCAGATTGCAGGGAGAACCAGAAAGCCACTCCAGCTGCTTGGAGACAACAGTGGCCCTAAGCCGTCGTGGCAGGTCCCCATCACAGCAGGTATTTAATCCAATTGTACTAATGAATTTCTCTCCTCGCTTAACTCCTGGGTAGCTACAGACATACTGGCACAGGGCTCTCTGGTTAACCACTGCAAGGAGGAAAAAGCTTTGCATCCCACAATCTTAAATGGCTCCATCCTCAAAGCCAGACCTTTTAAATAGTACAGCATGGGTTTCAGTTATGACTGGTGTAAGTGATGTGCACACACATGGGAAGAGACAGTTACTGCTCAAGAAAGTTTACAGTGTTGCAAGGAAAGATGGGAAGGTAAACAGAGGCTCTGGACCAAGGTCAAACAGAAAAACAAGAGGTAGACTAGAAACAAGGATGCTTGCTGTCTAAGGGCATATACATACACAAGGCAGCCCATCCCATGCAAATCCTCCAAGAAAGTACACCAAATCTCAGTAAATCCACCCAGCCTCCACTGCTTCCTACTTCTGGTGTCTGACCCCTAGAAAATGTCCCATAGGTTTGTTGTGATGGGAGAAAGCCAGAGGCAGCACCTAGCAGGAACCTGAAGAGAGAAAGGGAGGACAAGGCATTACTGAGCATCCCTACACACCAAAACATCTCCTTATAACTCTGACTGGACGAACCTGTCTTTAGTGGTTTGGCCACTTACCACTGAAACGCAGCTCCCTGAGGTGGATCCAAGCTGGCTTGAGCCAGACCTCATACTAGGGAGGGAAAAATTGCCCCAAGAGCCCCATGTGTTCATCCTTCCTGCAGCCTAAAGCTGCCAAAGACCTCCCCGTTTGCCTTGATCATGTCCACACTCACTCGGCCAACTGTGATCCAGCTCTACATATTAATTATCATAAAAGAGGGGGAGATTTACTCATTGCTCCAGATGATTAATCAGCTAGTCAAGCATAACACCACCCATGCTATTGTAATTGCAGTCAAATAATAATGTTACATGCACCAGAATCATAGCCATCATCAAACACCAGAGGAGTCTGGTAATACGAGCAATGTCATCTCTTCACAGTCTCCACAACCCAAAATTATCTACAATCTGGAATAAGTTCTTAAAGGCAGCTCATGAGATCAAGATCTCAGTACAGAGAAAAACTGGAAACAGACCAGTGATGAACTTCAAAATAAAAGAGGTTTTAAGGACAGCTTGTGGTAACAAGGATGTAAATCTCTTTCATCTATGGTTTTCCTCACCCGATCCCACATGTGTGTAGACAGGAGCTGGTCCCGAAGCCTGCACACTGCAAAATGCTGCTGTAAGGGTTGCCCCACTCCCTGCTGCCAGGACACATCCCCCAGCCCTGAGCACCCTGCTCGCCCCAGGGTGCAAGGGGGAAGCAGCCCCTTACTGCCTTATGGAGAAGAGATGGGGAGAGGAGGACCAAGCTCATCAGCACTCCATGCATCCAAAACCTGCTCTCAAGAGCAACCACTACAAAGCTGGAGCAGTGATCTGGAGAGAGAAGACAGATTTCTTGGCTGATGGCTCTCTTAAAATACACCTCACTGTTCCTTTTGTCATCTGCTCTGGTTTTGGAGCAACCTGTGAACAGTCAAGACAGAGAATTTGTTTAACAGAATTTACCAGCTTTGCATCCTTCTTTATAGCTCTTCCTGGTTAGCTGGGCATGTACCCTAAGCCTTAGATAACCTTCTCAGTAATTCTCCATGCACTGGCCCTCTTATCTCCCTGACCTTGCCACTTAACTTACTGCAATGAAATGTCTCTGCTAAATTTTCCATTAGCCTTATTCAGATCTCAAACCAAAAACTGAAAAAGATGACTATTTACTCCCCAACCCTACTCCCCAGCAGCCACAATGTGCATTTTTTTCCCCATTCTCCATTTCATACAGGACCAATTTTTCCTCCAACTTTCTAAACTAGCAACTTCTGACAAGGGATTGGAGTGCTGGATCCTGAAGCTGGGCTGCAGCAAGGAGCACTTTTCACTAGCTGTATATTCATATGAGTAATCAAAATATGTATTTACAGTTTGAGAATGCCCCCAGGCCAGGTCCTGCACAAACAGTGACCGATAGTGCTGTCCCAAGGCCATACACAAACACGGTAGGCAAAGGCACTGTCCACCCAACAGCCTCAACCCCTCTCAGACTCCAAAGCTGCTTTAAAACATCTTGTGCACTTGGAGAAAGGCCGTAAACTCATCATAAGTTTGCACCAAGCACCTGAGCTCCACCTCACCACTCCAGACAAGCTAGACAAATATTTGGCTATCAGTCAGCCTCGTATAATACTAACTAACTCCCGCATCCCAGCACTGAAACCAAAAAGTTTAATGATGTAGCCAGAGCCCAGAAGAAAGGATATAATGTAGAAGCAGCACGAGAACTTACAGTCATTACACCAGCCGTAAAAAAAGTGTCTTTTGTGTTGTTTTTTTTTCCAGTGCGTATTTTGCCCAAGGCTGGTGGTGTTCACTTGTTGAGCAGCTCTTTGGTGGTCTGTGGGAAGCTGATTGGTCTTCTCAGTGGGGCAGTTTTAGTTCAGAAAGGATAATATAAGACAAAGGCTATCAGCCTGTTGTCCGGCTTAGGAAAAGTGCCTGAGCCTGCTCAGGGGCTGCCTTCCAGTGGAATGAGTAGCTGCTTGACACAGGGATCTTTTCTCAGCTAAGTAATGAGCTGTATTGATTTTCCTCAAAAAGAAAATTGGACTTTTACAAACAATGCAACAAGCTGCTTGAATCAGGATGTTGCTGAAGTGATCTTGTGACCACCGCAGGCTCTTGTGCTTATCATGAAAAAGAAAAAATAAAAGTCAGTGGGTTTATTCTGCAAGGGCAGGTCACACCAATAAAAAACAAATCTCCCTTCAAATACATTGGGCAAGTACCAGACTAACATGCCCTGCAGGGACAGTTGACATTCACTCATTTGGAAAACAACTGCATGAACAACCCCTGTGCTTGTTCTCATGTGTCGAGGCCCTAAGTCTGCAGCAGGAGTCCACGTCTTTCTCCACGCTGTCTCTTTGCAGGGATCACGTGAATGCTCTCACCGCTGGCCAGACAACTCTCCAGCAAGGAGCACTGAGCTACTTCATTTGGACCACCCAGTAGCTCATCACTGTCAGTCAGGGCAAAATAACTCCAAGGGCAGAGCTCCTGAAAACATCTCTCTCCTCATTCCTGAGCTACTGAGCATCTTTGATTTCCCAAGAAAGTCTCATCACATGGCAGAGCCGCTGGGATTCTCCTGTTCACTTAGACCAGGCTCTTCAGGTCTGGCCAGCATAGGTTTAGTTCTTAGGTCCTACAGCTTAAAATGATTAGCTATAATCTCCATTTCAATTCCCATACCTACAGCATATTCCTGAAGCTGACCTGACAGGAGAAAAATATTCAACCAATTTCTAAGCTGTCAGTGGAAAATTATTCCTGCCCTGGTACCTCTCCAAATGTCCTGGTGGCCTTGCAGCTCTTTTGACCTTTCTGCAGCACACAGGCCACCAGCACCAAGGTTTTAGGGTAGCTGGGAACTGCCTGTGTTACCTTTAGTACACAGGGAAATCCTGCCTCCACCGTTGCAGTCACTGAGGCAGGACTCAAGGTGCTGTCCATCCAGCATGGAGATCATGATGCCCACCCAAGGTGCTGAGTGAATCTTCGTCCAGCGCTGAGCCTGCCTCTGCCACAGCTCACAGGCTGCACAACTGCAAGGGAAGAGAGCATCATCCCATGGGGCATGGGGGAGTGTGTAGATCCCTCTCTCACTCTCTCTTTCTCACTCCCTCCTTCTCCCCGCCTTCCTCCATCCACCCACTGTGAGTACTTTTGGCCCACGTTTGCGCAGCCTCACCAAGGAGCAGGGTCTCCCCAGTGCAGCACACTTGAGCTGCAGGGCATTGCCTTTACAGAGCTGAGCCCTGAAACTCTGCCCTGAAATGGGAACAGGCCTGTGGGAATGGAATAGGAGAGCCCCAGGCCAGTTCCTACTGCTAAGCAGGGAGATAACACAGCTAGCGCCTTCTCCTTAGCTTCCTGCAACAAGGGAACAAGCCAAGGGACAGCAGCTCAGGGAGACCTGGGCACCCTGGTTGGCAAGGATGAGGCAATAGCAAAGGGAAATTTCCCCGCTCTAGTCAAAAGGGATCATTGCAGAGCATCTGAAAGAAGAAACCCAACCATGATATGACAGGCAGTCTCACGAGGTCAGGCTGCCTCCAGAAACCCAAGCCCAGAAGGGTTTGCATTGTGCCCTGGCCCCTCAGGGCTGCCACATCCTCAGGGAGCAACGTCAGTGTCACCTCCAGTTCCCAGCTACACGCTCAAAGTCCCCCAAGGAGCACTGCCAGCACCACAGCAGGCAGGAAGGCGGTGGGGGGTATTCCCTCAACGTCCCACTCCCAAGGCTTTGCCGTGCACTGCAGTCTCATGCACCAGCTGCTTCCAACAGCCCCAAAAGGCAACAGGACTCCCACGCAACCACCAGCTCTCCAGCAAAGCAGGAGGAATCTTCAGTCTTGCACTCAGCTGTGATAGGGCAATACCCAAGAGCCTGACTGTTAAATGCCATGGCACCCAATTACTCTTTACAGTTTGATTCAGAGAGCAAAAGATGCCTGTCTCTGTCTTAAATAATATCTGAGGACTGGAATTAAGCACTTATGGGCAATAATTTCTCTGATCAGGCATGGACACCTGTAGAAACCTACTGGGCAAAAAAAACCCTAGTCAATGTTTGCAAAATCAGAAAACTAAAGAAAAAATCAACAGCAGTAAGCTCAGCAGGGACTAGAAGTGTTAATTTTGTGTTGGTAAATGGGAATTACAAGAAAATGGAAAATAAATAAAAATGCAAATTCAAAGTCGTAAAAAAGCACAATTAAAAGAAGTAGCTGAGACACTGTCCTGTATCAGAAAGGAATGCAATTTTAATCACAAAATAGGCTGTTCTAATATTTTTCATATCAGTCATTTTTGTGTTTTATTTAGTGCATTATAAAATCTGGAGAAATATTACAATATCTCCAGTAAACCAATGTCTTATTATTTAGTTTTAAAGACATGAGGGGAAGAAAGATTTACAAAACCTTCAGCTTATAAAACAAGATCATGTTTTCCTTTCTAACGGGATAAAGAAAGATCATGCCAGTAAGTGGTGAACTTGCCAGCATCAGGAATGGTCAGCAAGATGCTCTTGCCAAACATGTGGACACACTATAAGTAGCTATATCTGGCCTAGGTTTAAACAAAATAGCTTTGGTGATGGGTGTAAGGAAGATGGGCATCACGTTCTTGCAATGCGCTCAGCTCCCGACCATCTGCCTGACCCAGCTTCTGCATGGTGCATTTTCCCCAGGAACCAGCAGCAATTTGCTGCACCCTTCCCCATCAGCATTAGTGGCTGAACAGCACGTGGAAAGGAGGGGGTGAAGGACTGAGAGGTGATCACTGGCTCAGGGTAAGGCATAATAATCCCATTTTTCCAAAGATTCCTCATTTACAATTCCTCTTCCTTTTAATACAGACTGTGTTGGTTTAGTGATGAATAAGCTTCTTTGTTTAGGGAAGTAACAGGAGATCTACAAATCTCAGACTAACACTGCTTTTTCCAGAAAAAAGAAAAGAAAAAAAAAGACAAATTTTGCTCCCCGCCTTAATTTTGAGATGCGTGATGTCACTTGACCATGTTCACACAACACCTGATCTCCTTCCTAAAAATTGAATAAAAGCAGCAAAATCTCTCCTCTCCCCTTGTTATCATCCCTTTAATAATTCTGCAGAATTAGGCTGAATGGGCTGATTATTTTCCATGTGAATTAATCACAGACAAATCGTGCTAGCAAAGGAAAATGCACCGCCTGCTGTTCCCTCTCAGCACCCTCCTCTCACCCTGCTCTCAGAATAGTCTCAGCCTGGAGGGCATCCTGCCAGTGTGATTAACAGTGTGAAATGGGGAAGGGAAGGAGATGGGAAGATGAAGGAAAAAGACCTTTCTTTAAAACTTAGACATGGCTTTTGGCTTATCAGAGCAAGCAAGCAAAACCCTGAGAGCATCCTGCACTTGCAGCCGTGAGCTTCCTCAGCTCATGAAATCCAGACAAGTGCATGAGCAACTGCTGTCATCTTCTGCAGTCTTATTCCAGTCCCTGTCCAGAGCTCCACTCCAAACATTAGGTGTATGAGAAATACCTGCCACGCTTTTTTCTTTTTCCGTTGTGGCTGTGCTTATTAAAATATTCAGTAAAGGCTTAATAATTTATGAAGAGCTACAAATGGTTAACCTATTGCAGTAGATTTGGATGGAGCCCACCAGGACAAAAGGTAGGAGGAAAGCAGTTTATTCCCTCCTTGGCCGGATTTGTGTCTCCCAACTTTGCAGCTCTACAGAGCAAGCATTCCCCTCAGAGCTGGCCAGGAGGTTACCTTCACCACCAACCAAGACAAAGTGAGTGCTCAGGGTGATTCAACTTGCCTTAATGCAGGCGTCTAAAACAGGCTGAATGCATCGACTCTTGGATTGGCTGGACACAACACTGAGGAGGTTCCTAGACCAACTTTTGGGAAGCCTTGGAAGACCATCACCCACTTGGCCTGGATTCTGGAGACAAAGTGAAACTGCATATGTCTAAATTAGAGCTGCGAATGTCACATTTCAGGCTTGATTTGGCCATCACCACTCTCTGCAGGGAGGCAGCTTGTGCTACCAAGCAAGGAGAGAAGCACAAGCTCTGATCCTCAGCCTGTAAACTCCTCCAAAGAGGATCCCTGCTGTTGGCTCTCCTCCACAGCAGCTGCTGCTGCGTCAGAAGAATAGGTTCTGCCAGGATGATTTTTCCATTTTCCTTTTCTTTTGCCAAAATCCTTGAGGGCACTGTCAGTTTAAAAAAAAGTTGCATCCAAAAGAAAGCAGATATGAAGTGGAGACAACCTGGCAGGAGGATTGGGTGACAAGGCCAGGAAGCAAGCAGTTAGTGCTGGGCTATTTCCACATGCATCGTGGTCATGCCACACATTAATAAGCTGCGACAGGCATAAAGATGGGCAAACGTTTGCCTACAAAGCCAGCTGCTTCATATATAGACACAGTCACTGAGAAGCTCAGGAGCATGTTTCTACTCCCTGTCTTTGCAGAGCAAGTAGTAGGTACCCAGAAGAGGGGAAACCCAGAGTTCAAATAAAAAGCCTTCAAAGGCCGTTAATGCAGCTGAACATGCAGAAACACAGACACGTTTCATGTCCCACAGCAAAAGGTTTAAGATGTCAGTGCATATTGGAGCACTTAGTACACAATGCCTGAGTTCTTCCCAGGCAAGTGCAAAAGTCTCTTCTCCTGCTGACAGTGTCTGAGACAAAAGCAAGGCCTTGCAGAAGTGTTTTTGCTGAAGGATGTTCCTCTTCCTCCAGCCTGGAAATCCAGATCCTCATAAGTCTTTGCATGGGCAGTTCACATTCTGTATTACAGCTGTTTAATGTTATAAGGGCTGCATCCAAAACCTGCTGAAAGGCCTGTGCTGTGAGGTGGATCAGGCCAGCAGTAGGTATGCAACGTGGCCTGAAATCTCCGATTTGCGATGGGTTTGTTCTCTGGGAATAGAGAGACACGCAGCAATCTGCTGTGACAGCAGGTGGCTTGAGGAGTATTTACTGAAAGATGGATTTTCCTCCCCATCATGCCCAGAGCAACGCAGTCAGGCAAAACAAAGTGATCACAAAAATTACACACAGTGACAGAATCAAAACATGTCACACAAAAAACGCCTTCTGCTGGTGTTTCTTTTTTGGAGGGGGGGCTCCCAGTTGGGGTCTGAAAAGCTCCCAGCACTCCCATCAGTTATTTGATCAGTTTAAAACAACTCAAAGAAATACCACAGCTTTCTCCCTATGATAGTGATCAGGCATGGTTTTGGCTGAAACGGCTCTTCTCTTCAGTATTGAGGACTTCTCTTGAAGCCACCCAGCATGCAGGACACGGGACGTTCCAGCTTACAGTGTCTATTTAAGTCCCCTGAGCTTGCAAGGTGAAGAGTTTGCATTGCTCACCACCCTCAACCCAAGGGACTTGGTAGACCTGACTGCCTGACACTCCCTGTGCCACCTTACAGCTCTCTTGGTCTTAGGCATCATACCAAAGGATTTGTGTAATGGGCTAACAAAGGTGATAACAGCTGAGGCCCCTAGAAACCCCCTTGGGAAATGCAGCTGACACCTACTGACCTTCTCCATTAGATCATGCATTGCTGACTCCTGATGTGATCTTGACCTCTCAGTCCCATCATGACATCATCTACGTTTTCACACAGACAGAGGCAGATGAACTGAATCCCATTAAGCAGGTCCGAGATAAAGTTTTCGCTCTACAGACACACTCTGTTTCATACTTAGGAAAGCCTCCAGTGCTACCCAATGTAAACACTCTGCAGGCTGGTGGCCTTGGTGCCTTCTCGTCACAGTGTTCTCCACAGACTCTGGTCATAAAGGTAACAGGCAGGACCTTCCCTGACACACATTGCAAAGATGAGGTGAAACCATCAGGCAGGGCTGGAGAAGGGTGCACTCTGCAGGGTGCACGTTCCTGTACCGCTGCCCGAGGTGGAGTCCTTCGATCAGTACCTTTCAAATAAAACACGCTTACGTTCGTCAGCTCCAAAGGAAAAAAAATCCCCCTGTAAGCTTTTAGGAGGGCCAGAGGACTGCTGGATCACTGCTTGGAAAGGGCAAAGTTGAAGCGGAGCTTAGTATTAGATTAGTGAGAAGTTTAGATGGAAAACACTCCAAAACCACTTGTATGCTGTCTCAGTTAGTACCGAAGGGTACCCTGCAGGTTTTCAGTCATTCACAGGGCTTTGGTGAACACCAGCATTGATGTTTGCAACCTGGACTCACTTTGAACACAGTGTTCCCAGCAGCCGTTGAAGCTATTGGCTTAAGAAAGAAACTGCTTGAGAGGCTGAGGCAAAGACACATGTGAAAAGGAGAGAAACCTGCCTCATTGGTTCTGCAAGATTCTCAGGAACAGCACACCAGGGAGGCAAGGATGGCAAAAAAGGTCCTTAAATAGTTGAACAGAAAGACGTCTCTGATATGGCCTCTCTTGCAAAGACCCTTCCTTCTTCTCCCCATCCCTTGATATTGTTCCTGCTTCTGTTTAAAAAATAAAATAAATTTTAAAAAATCAGAAGTTAACAGTGTGTGACTCCTTTTCTTGAGTAGGTAAATACCATTGCTTATGGGAAACCATGGCTGTCCACATGCCATTCTCCTGATTCTTAGAAACTCTTACATACTCTCAAAAATCTTGCAAGAACTATGACTGAAGATGGTTGCCAACACAGCAAAGTGTGAACCTGCAATTCAGCAGCCCGTGGGCAAATGCTGCTCACTTGCATCCATGTTTCCCTCCAAAGCTGGCAGCTTTGGATTCTGCACAGCCTGGTTTCTGCCGTGCCTCTGAGAGCCTGAAAGCACATCTCCTGTCTCCAGTGAGAGGTCCCCATCCCTCCTCCTCTGAAATGACAGGCCGCATTAGACCGTTCAGAATCACATTTGGTTCTCATTTTCTAACAGACATCCAAGCTAATATTTTTAGAAGAAGATACACTGGTATTTGAAAAAAATAGCCTTCTTTGCTTTTATCCCAAATGGGGTCTTTTCCAAGTTTCTTTTCCTACTTTAGTCATATCTCTAAAGCTGTTTGCATTAAACAATCCAATTCTAGAAGTGCATTAATCAGACTCCCTTTGGGCTCCTATTGCACATGCCTTTCTCTGTGTCAGAAGGCAAAAATACAATCAGCTCAGCCATAACCTAATTCTCTTCCCCAGTAGAGGAAGCCCCAATCTGAGGGCCATACACGGGTGACAAAAGGTTCATTCAGCGTTTGCATGGTGCCACTGATGTCCATGCATCAAGAGGAGCTTCCCAAGACCTGCCCACCACCATGGGGAGCCTGCCCTTACCGGCCCCTCGCAGTTAAAAAATGCAGATCAATAGCCTGGTGCATCAAACGGAAAGGAGAGCCACCAGCATGGGCTGGCTTTGCCAGGTGCTGACCTGCCCGCCTGGCTGCATTACTGCGGGAGGCCCTCAGAAATCTGCTTTGGGAACAGTTTTCTCTGCTTGGCTACATTTTCAGCTCTGCTGAAAGCCTGGCAGGAAAAAGGCATCCCTGACGGCTGTGGGGGCTCTGCTGCCTGCTGGCAGCAAAGCTTGAGGCAATTCAGCAGCGCAGAGGTGAGCCATAGAAACAAAGCCAGGTTTGTTTGGGATTTTGTAGCAGATTCCTGGAAAAAGGACCTGGGTTTAATGAGGTGTTGCAGAGGCAAGGCGAGCATGGGATGCTGGTGTCTACAGATGGGCTGGTGCTGAGCTGCAGAAAACCCGCAGCCACAGGAATGGGAGAGCAGAGTAAGGCAGGGAGCCCTAGGCTCTGTCTCCTTCCCCAGGTGTCTGCAGGTGCCCCTCTGGTGGTGCTGCAAGCATTGGGGTTGCACCTACCCCGAGCAAGGACTGTCGCCATCTCCCTTCTCCACCACCAGTGGGGTGCAGACCTGCCTTTCCTGGGCAGGCAGGGACAGCATGGCCCCACAAGCCTGCCCCAACCAGGGATGCCCTTCCCCAGCACCGGGGCTGTGTTCCTGCTGGCAGGAACCAAAGGGAAGGGCAGGAAACAAAAAGGGAAACCATGCCTGACCCTAAAGACACCAGAGGATAGAGAGATCAGTTGTCACCACACCAAACCCATAGGTGGGCAGCAAACTTTCCGTCCCCAACTGGTCCCTGAGAACCACAGCACGGGGGTGGGCAAACATGACCCCAGGAGGTCCTCAGCACAGGTCTGGCTTACCTTCTGCCAAAAGGCTGGCAAGGCACTGCTTTATACCAAACTGAATGCAGTCAGCTTTCTGATCCTGTTAAGCTTTATAAACTGGCCCATGTTGAATTATTTAAATCCATCTTTTATTAATATACCACAGCTTTTTTCACTCGACCTCTAGCAAGTAACTTAACCACTGTGAATGGATCGCACTAGCTTCATCCCCGTGAGATGACGCTGGAGGTGATGAGAGGGACAAGTCACTGCTCTGCTACTGCTTCTGAAGTGTTTCAGATGCCAGTAGACCAAAGTGGTCTGCTGGATAACTAGAGCACTGGATTTACCCTCATGCTTAACAGAAGGTCTTGTCTAAACATACAGATTATATTGGGTTATGACAATACTTTTATTTAGAAAACTCCTGCTAGGATATTGTACATACTTTTAAAACAAGCTCAGTGTACCCAAAAACAAGTGAACACTGGCTAAAATACTGCCAGTGCCAGTACAGGGGCCAAACACCAGCACTAAAAATTGGACACTGAAGGGAACATATCCCTAGCCCAGCCCCTTCCAGTGTCCATCATCGCCCATCGCTACGTACGTGACCAGGGTTGCCCACAGTACTGCACCGTCAGAAGAGAAGACACCCGCTCAGGAGACCCCAGGTCCCCCAGGTGCAGTGCAAGCTGCTCTGAAGTCCTGTCCCACCAACAAGGGACATGGCAGAAAGCCCCTGCATCGGTGCCAGGACAGTGATCTGTGCCCAGTCAGAAGCAGAGGTGCCAGGAGAGCAGACATTATGGCCTTGGGGCTCAGGTAGATCTGGGACTGAGTTTTGAGGATCTATATTTGAGACACGAGCACCTAAATGAGGTTTATGCCATCAAAATTCCCTCCACATACATACAGGATCAAAAAACTCAGGCTGAGAAGGAGTTTGGGAAATAATCTAATCCAGCCTCTTGCCCCAACAGACCAGCCCTAAACCTTTGCTATCCCATCTTCTGCAAAGTGTGGTCCAACGTGGGTGCTGGGCTTAAAGATCAGAGGCTTCAACAGGGCTTCATCAATTTACTCCTGCTGGTGAACTGGCCCCAACCATTCAAAGTCCTCTTAAGAGCTCACACAACTTTCACAAGGTATGCACATCCTATTATTTTTATTCCTCACTTGCCTTTTTAACACTTATCTGTGTTGATCACTTGCTATGACATGCAAGATTTTCAGAGCAAGGACATTTCTGTCTGATGTGTGATGATGTATGAGATCTCACAGACCTGGTACCACCCCAGTGTCAGTCAGCATGGTCAGACACACCAACTAGCAAAAGAAGGAGCAGACCTGGTAAAGGTATTGGGACAATAGATCTCTCTGGTTGGGACAAAGCACCTCCTCCTGCTTTAAGTGGCTGGAGAGAGGCCCCGACTGGCCGTGCCTGCCAATCCAATGTGCTTTAAATTGCATGAAAAATTCTAAATAATTCAACTAAGTAAGTAACCTTGTGCTAACAAATGAAACCATATCTACTCCTGCAGGAACAGAGTGGATTTATTTGTCACACTAGGTTATAAGGCAATGTCAGCCTCTTATAGATAAAGCAGGACACTGCAATATTGATAAGATATTTGGATTTGGTTTATAAATGCAACATGAATTCCTCTCTTTTCTGTAGGGAATTAGATCAAACCCTGCCAGCATGCAGGCGAGCAGGCCTTCAGCTCTACTCACCAGCAGGTGGATTTTGGCAAATGACACTACTCTGAGTTAAGTATCTACCTCCAAGGCCAAGCAGCCGATTTCTGACAGCTACATACAGAGGCTTGGGCAGGGGGAAGGTGTGACGAAGGCAGAGAGCAAGGTCTTAATACTTCCAAAGTTGATAAACCACCTACAAGACAAGTCAAGCCCTGTTCAAAAGATCATTGTAGAGAACCACAGAGGGAGAGGCAAAGCTCATTTTTATAGAGAAATAATAGACAATAAATAATCCAACCAGCACAAACTGATCAGCATGATAAGTGACAGGGCTCCAAGTAGCCCATGTCTAATTTACAAGACTATACTTGAAGTTCATAATGAAATTCCAGATATTCTGGTTTATCTCTGGCCTATTCAAACTGTGCTGCAAGCAAAGAGCTGAGGGTTGAGAGCTTGGTTTTGCTGTGGCTTTCTTCCTCAGGTCTGACAAAAAAGGAAATGCCAGCCTCATTAAGTTTTATTATTTGTTTTCTTCCCCAATTAAGCCACCACCACCCGTGCAGGGCATAAACCCAGCAAAGGCACCAGGCTGAGCACCTACAGCTCCCGCAGGCAGGTTGCTTCCTCCCTGCCAAAGCCAGGACAGGATCTCACCTGCTTATTGGAAGAGCATCTGCCTCCGCCCCAGTCAGCAGCACCGCTTGTGCTGCCCGGATCAGCCGAGCATCCCAGCTCCCCCAACAGCCCTGGGAGGAGCCGTTGCCTCTCAGCACTGTTAATGCCAGAGAAGATCCGACTCAGCATGTGCGTAGGGTACACCTGCTACACACAGAGATCACATTTTCTCATGTCTTTTGGTACCTGTGACTGTACTTCCATGTCCCACACATTGCCACTGATCACATCACTTTTCTCCTCTTGCTGCTTCTCCCGCAGCCCAAAGCTGTCCACTTTTCCCTGGGGAAGCCAGGGTTGCCTCCCAATGGCACCAGTTCATGGCTGCTCTTGTGGTTGACAAAGTACTTCCCGTTTCTGCACAATGTGCTCCATGCGTGGAGGCTTCCGTGCAGCTGGGCTTCAGCCACGGGGCGCACCGAGCCAGGCACAGACCTTCCCTCCTCACTGCAAAGGCAAATGCTTCATGACAGAAGCACAGGTTGAAAGACACTGGCACAGATACTAAAATGCAAGAATTTAAGTCCTAAATCCTCAAAATGGTAAAGTTTTAATGAGCAGGACAAACGTGGAATTCCTGAGCACGGGATGAGCCCCGTGCCCTTCTCCAGCATGCAGCTCACACAAAGTGATGGTGCCCAAAGCACCGGTGGACACTCAGCAAACCAGACTCGCCTCCCAGCAGGGCTTGGGGACAGCGGTCCCACCCCAGCTCTGCTGAGGGATGCACGGCGGCACCAGCCTGCACAAGTGGTGGGGAATTAGCTGTCCTCCTTCAGGCAAGATGCCATTTTTATACAAGTTTTCTTCCTCTTCAGGAGGCGGGATGTAATTACTTTGTATACGGCATTGTTGTTTGCTTCCCATTTTGTGTTTGCCTGCCCACTGCCCTGAGAAATGAGAAGCGTGGGAGAAAACCTTTCCCCTTGAAGCCTCTTTCCCAGTTGAAGATGAACGTGGCAGGAGAGCAGGGGTGACAACCTGCGCTGAAGCAGTACCTGAAGTCCCAGTGGGTTGTGGCTGAATAAGCCCAGAGGAACAACGACCACGCTCCCATGCGGGCTGACGAAGACAAGGAGCCCAGAGTAATTTAATTCCTATCCACTGATGATGATGCTCCCATGTAGCTCTGGCCTTTGAACACTCTCTGGTGTTCAGAAGATGTTCTAGCTTTACTGCCCACATAAACATCCACTGGGGTTGTTATCTGGGGGGAAGAGCGAGCTAAATATTTAATTTCAGTCTATTTCATCAAATATTTAATCTATTTAATATTAATTAAATCTTGGTCTGAATAAACAACAGCTAAAAATTCACCTCTTCCTCCAGACATCTGATAACTTGAACATGCTGGTCTATGCCATCCCAGTTGAGATGGTAATTAATAAGGGAGGGATCCTATCTTTATATTCCCAGTTGCTAGAATTGCTGTGGTGGGTTGTTGACCTCCTCTAGCCTTTTAGGCTGAATCTTTTTTGCAGCTGGATGTACAGTAGCAATATCTGGTTTACACCAATCATTTCTACAACCTGCTTCGCTGTCTCTCATTTTCCAAGGACTTCATTTGTATCCCCAGAAGTGCGTGCCATCATCCCACTCACAGACACTGTTACATCCTCAGAGTTAGGAATCCATGAAGCTAAGGTGATGAGAAGTTATTTCAGCAAGGGGAAGTGAAAACCAGGCCCCTCATGAGTGGATGTGGCCGGTATGAATCATTTCCCGATGCCTGGCCCACCCTCCTGACACAGCTGCACCTCTCAGACCATCACCCAGCACCAGGAAAAGGCATTTCTGGGGACAATGGGCAACAGCTACAATAGGAGCAGATCATTTCCACTGCAAAGGATTTAAGCCAATTAACACTGGGCTATAAAGGCAGCTGCCACCATTGCATCTGCCACTACAACCGTCTTATTTTACTACAGGAAATGCTATTTGGACCAAGCCCCATTCATCCCAGTCATATCAGCCAGAACACATTTTCTAATTAGTCTCAGTAGAGCCAACAGCGATGAAAGATTGCCCTACATGCAACACTACTTACCTTGCTTTGCTCAGTGTGTGCCCAATTTAGCAGAGCAGCATTTAGCTTTTCTTTTCCTCTCTGCTGCACTGTTTTAAAGTCATCTCACCCAAACGCTGACCAGTGTTGATGAAAGTAATTATACAGCAGTTCAAAATGTATCGGTTGCATCTTCATTATCCTGAGACAGCAATGCCAAAGGCCCTATGATGGCAAATCTTTCAATGTATGCAAGTCAGATTATTCACTTTAAACTGGCCATTTTAACTCTTCTGGCCCCACAAAATTTTGAGGCTGGCTTAAAAGCCACAAGATGTTTTGAAAATAATAAAGGTAGGATTACTTTTAACTAACATCTCTGAAGTTTAAATCTTTGGGTTGTGCTTAGGTTACAGGTCAAGCCCATAACCAAGAGAAACAGGGGGACTCCACTCTCTTCTCACATTGGCCACTTGGTTGACTTGGGTCATGTCACTGCTCTGTATTTTGGGTACCCACTGGGGAGCAGAAAAACTTAGCAATGCATTTGGGACCCCCTGTAGAAATGTCTCCTGTCTGGGTGACGGCACAGCAGAGCCAACAAACGCGAAGAGCTGTGTTTGTGTCGCGGCAAGGCTGCAAAGCGCCAGGGACAGCCATGCCTAAATTAACAGGAAGCTCATTCTGGCAAACCTTGTTCAAGGAGCCATTTCAGGTCAAATATCTGCATCACGAAACCAAGAACAAACTCAGCTTTACACAGAAACGCCTTATCACTCGATTACCCAGGGATCATGATTGCAAGGATAATTGCTAGGAGAGGTGAAGCTCCGCCAGGGTGTAAACCATCATCACCGCAGTGGAGCTGTGCAGGTCTGCCGCACTCAGGGTCTAACCCTGCAGGCTTTGGTCTGCAACAGGAATAGTTTGTCCAAATTTTCCTGGTGGCAAAATTATCTTGGTAATAAAAGGCCAGAACCCAGCATTTCACTCTTAAAAAAAGTTCAGTCAATTCCGAAAAGCAGAAGGTTGGATGCAGTGTCTTAAATATTTATCTATATATTTATTTTATTTTTTTAGTTGGGGAATTTTTCAGTAACACCTTAAGGTTTCAGTCTTCAGGTGAATGCCTTGCAGCAACTCCACACATGCAGACAAAGGCAAAGCAGCCTTCAGTAGGAGTTGTTTTATCAGAGATGTCCAGTGGTGGGAAGTGTTTTCTTTTTTTCTGCATAGAGCAATTGAAAAACAAACAGGAAAAAGGCCATAAAGTCATGGTCCAGCAAAATGCAACTGTTTCAATCAGCAAAGGAGCAATCAATTCTTTCATGTAGTAGCTGATTTAAAACAAATGTTTCTCGTCTCTGTGAGCGAACCCTACTGCAGGTCACACAGATCGGGAGGACCGCAAGGCTGCTCCTGCAGATGCAATGCCCCGGGCCGTACTGAAATGAATCTGGGCCAAATGCTGCAAGCGTTGCACACAGGGAAGCGGGGATGTTTGGATAAGCTCGTCTCACCTCCTGACTAAACCCTGCTCGGTTGCTGGCTTTTGACTCAAACATGTTTTTGAAAGCTATCCAGACCTCCCAATGCAGAGCATCACTGAAGGGAAACACATGTCAGTGGAATTTCTCCATTAGCGCAAAAGGCACCACTGGCCCCAGGAAATCCCTGAATGCCTAATGACCCCCAAGCCTCCTGGGAAGGGTCCTTGCTCCTCCCTATTCCCCAAAATCTGCTACAGGCCACTCTCAGAGTCACAGACGGAGCGCAGGACCTAGATCCAAGCCAACACCCATGGCCTCTCCTAATTTGGCCAATATGGAGTTGACCATCACACTAACAGACTAAACCAGAGCCAACTTAAGCAGTTTTAAGCCAGTTTAAGCCAGCAAGTTTGCACCTTTACTGATAGATACCTGTGCTCAAGTGAGTGAGATGCCTTCCTGCTCCCTTTTATGCCTCTTTGTTGGATTTGGGTGCTGGGACCCGTCTCACATCCATATAGACCTGGCTGTGAGATGTTGTCCATCCATTGAAGGACAACTTAAATGGCCAAGAAGGTCCCTCGAGAAGGAAGGGATGTTGAATGACCAGCTCAAGCATCAGTATCTCCATTCAACACCTCCCAATATCCCCTGCCCCACGACAGCAGGTCTTCTTCTCCTCTGCTTGCAACAAACATCTCTCCTGGGACCAGCCATGATCCGATCCAAAGGAAGGCATGTTTTATGGTGCCCCCCACAGCCCTGTTCACCACCACCTCTGCTCAGCCTTGGGGACATTTGGGAGTGCGCTGTGGCCTCATGCATTATTACTGCAGTGTGACCCCCAGCTGAAATTTCACCTGGACTTCCCAGGGCTCAGTCTACAACCCTTTCTGTTCACAGAGGGATCAGGATCTGGTCCTGGAGCATTTGTGAGCTGACTGAGTACTAGTGGCTAATGCAGGGGGTGGGCTCCCCGCTAACCCTGTTCTCTCTTCACTCTGTTTCTACAGCTTGGAATAAGGCATAGCAATTGCAGCTACAAATACCTAACAAGTCACAGAGATGTTACTATAAACCAGCTGCAAAGAGCAGTTTGTAGCAGAAATGGTGAGACAGCTCCAAGTGTAGCTGCCTGCCAGAGCACCGGCTGTAATAAAGGAGCAATCTCAGCAGACTTTGAACTTTTCCAGTGGTGAAAGAACAGGGAATGTTAAGAAATAAAATAAAACAAAGAGCTTCAGCTGATTAGAGCTTCCCAGGCAACCAGGCCAGCAACCCAACCCAGCAGGACATGGCAAGGCACCAGGTCCAGCAACCCCTGGGCAAGGGGATGCTGGGTGGGATGGGAGTACTTAGGGCATGGGACAGCTGACGGACATGGGCTGAAACCGACAGAGGCTCCCCCAGGCATGGGAAAGTCATTTTGCCTGAGCAGAGTGATTCGGGCCAAGTCCATCCCTCACTGGAATATCTTGGAGAGGTTCCTCTGCGTGACCAGCTCCTTGTCCCCCAGAGAACGGGGAACAAAACCCCGCAGAAATAAATGCATGTGTCAGCAGGCCAAGGGCATCAGGGACAAGCCCTGGGCAGGCAGTCACCGGTCTCCGTAGGGACAATCCTGCTGCTCATGCAGCGTGCCCCAGGGGACATTTTGGGACACTTGCCACATCTCACCTCGGCCCCTCCTGCATGTCCCTCAGTTGACACCTTTGGGCTGTCCTCGGGGGTCCCCATGCAAGGGGTGGGGTGGAGGGTCACCCCACGCAGGAAAGCGGTGGAGAAACCCCTCCCGGCACAAAGCCGTCGGCAGCACCTCTGCCCACTGTTCGCTGTGCCAGCCCAAACGGCTCCCACCCCGCTGGGGAGGCAGGTCCCCCTCCCCGCCCTCACACCATTAACCTTGCAGCACCAAAATAAAAGGTTATAAAAAACAACCAAAGTTCATTACATCCCCTAATGTTTCATTTGCATGGGAATGAGCTGGGAGCAATGAGGCAGATTTCTCCTGTTGAGAAGGGTTTCAGGAGGGGGAAGGGGAAGAGCCAGGCAGCAGGACCAGGCAAGGGCAGTGTGACCCAGCGCCACAGTGAGATGGGGCAGGCATGGAGGTGAGCGAGACAGCAGAGCCGGAGACGGTTACGGCACAGACAGAGGGAGCGTCCCAGCAAAGCCCACAGCACACAACCTCTGGCTCAGAGGCAGCGGGGCTAGTCCTCACCTACCAAAGGGAAAGTGTCGGTGGGTTCACCCCAGCACCTCCACCATGCAGCCCATGGTGCCTGGAGGTCGCTGCGGCTTGGATGTGCCCATCCCCAGCAGGCATGGAGGGCCCAGGACACAGCTGAAACCAAAATGACCAACAGCTCAGGGAAAATGAAATAAGAGCGTGAGTCAGAAGGTGGCAAAGGCAGCAGGATGGTGGAAGTTCAGACACTGGCCACAAGGACGGGCAGGCAGCTCTGCCATGTCAGATGCCCGTGCGTAAAACAGCCCCTTGAGTGTTTTATTTGACTGGGTTGAACCGTGAGGGCATGAGATTTTGGGAGGGACACAACCCTGGAGGCATAATTTCAGTTTTTTGCACCTTACTTTTCCTTTTGATGGAAAATTGGGAGCAATCAGACATTTCAGCTATGCAAAGCTTCACTAACTGAAAGCCCACCAAAGCCCCAGTCCCCCAGCCCCAAACCCAGCAAAATACTCTACTGTCTGTACTAGAGGTTCGGCCATGAGGACATCAGACAGCCAGAGCGATGGAGCAAGCATAACTGATGGCTGCTGGATTACCTCCTGCCCCACAGGGTCCACTTTGTAAAACCCTCCAAGGCCAATGGGGCCAGCTGAGACCAGAGGACAGACAGCAGGACACTCTGCCCAGATCAAGCCCTCCTGGCCTGCAAACACCACCACGAGGTGACCAAGAGGTTCATCTCTGGGCCATCACCGGGTGCCCTACACCCAGTAGTGATGCTGCTTGCCAGCCCTGGTCCACCTCCCAGCTTGCCAAGCACCTCCAACAGCAACCTTGGTGTCAGTGGCAGACCGGGGCCACGAGACCAGCAGCTCCAGCACTGGCCTCTGGTCACTTATTTTCTCGCCAAACAAGAAGCAGAGCAGGGAAGCAGGATGACTCCAGGCACCCCAACAGCGGGAAGACCAGGAGCCAGAACTCCCAAATGGTTACATGTGGCCCTGGGCAAAACGAAGCACACACTAAAGCAGTCGCAGGATCAGCGCCTTGTGTCCCCGCCACCTCTGGAGCTACCTGGCACTCGTGGCAAAGAAAGAGCACAGCTGAATCTGATGGCAAGTGGACCCCAGGGTCCTCAGGTAGGCAGGTAACCATACAGAAGCAGCACTTCGTTTGGTGGGAGAAAAATCCCCCATCTCCCTCCTGCAGGGAGGGTCTCAGCAGCACTGGTGTAAGGGCAAGCCAGCTCAGCCGGCTAGCTCTCAGGGGCTGGAAACAAAGCCCCACTCAAATGGACACTCCTGCACGTATCAAGAAATATTGCCTTCCAGCCTAATCATTTCTAATCCCATCTGCAACCTAATTATTAAAAACCTTCTCAACTCAATAGCTGTAAATGTTGCACCAGCCAGGGGTCCTCAGCAATAGTGCCAGGCTGCATTTCCAGGGAGCAGATCACATCCTGAAACCCTAAGCTCTTTTCTTTAAGAAACACGTGAATGCTCTTACTGTGGCATGAAAGGGGAAAAAAAACCCCAAGAAATATCAAGGACTCATTTGTTATTATGCCACTGCGCAATGAACCGAGCCATTGTTCCCTACCTGGGGTAACAACACCTTTCAGAAAACACGAGTGCTTTTCCCAATGTGTTCTTTAAAAAATGTCAAGACCAAAGCTGCTGGAGGCTCAGTGAACAGCTGGGAAAAAAAAATAAAATAAAACCGCTAACAGATTATCCAGAGGGTTTTCACACTTGATCTGTAAATGCTCTTTTATTTAATAAAAATAATCATCCATTATAGCAACTTCTGCTCGTGGTTTTTTTTTTTTTTTTTTTTTTTTTTTAACAGTAAAGCACAGTTTATTTGCTTTCCTCACCTCTTGAGGATTCAGTTCTGAAAATGCAAGTGAATGTAAACATTGCTCTCCAGGTCCCAAGATGCATTCGGGGGCCCTTGGAGTTAATCACAAAGTCAAAAGAGAGAGCAAAATCAACAAAACACTTCCCAAAAGTGAAAAGGTATTTTTTTAGTCTCTTCCTATGCACCATACGACTCCAGAGAAGGCAAATTCATCTTACACACAGGACTTACACAAACTTTGCTGTCTCCAAACAATTTCTATGACTTGTCAGTATTTCATAAAGCTGTTTTCATAACATTAATAGGCTTGCAGACTCATTTATTGTGATGGATCAAAAGTTTTTCCTTTTAATGTTCTCCAGAAATTTATTCATGGCACAAGGACGTTAGATTTGTTCTGTCCATTTTTTAATTTTTTTTTTTTTTAGCAGAAAGAGCTGAAAGACATTTCAGGAAAGGAGTATAAAAGTAGTATTAACTCTCTCTCCTGGTCCAATCTCACAATATTTACACATTTCTTTTTTTTTTTTTTTTTTAAAAAAAAAAAGCTTAATTACACTGTAAAATACTGGAGAAACTGTCAGTTAAGTTTCCGATTTCGGAGTTTTGCCCTGCGTAAGACTGAAAGAGGGATGCTTTCGTATTTCCTACAAAAGATGAGACTGGCAGATTAAAAACTGAACTCTTCTCCCTTAATTCAGAAAGGTGGAACAGCCTCTGCCCACAAACTCCCTCCTCTTCTGCAGGAAATCCTGCAGGAGTTAAACCATCACAACTCAATACAAATGAGATAACATGATACACAGAGCCCTGCTATTTGCTTTGAAATGTCATCTATTTACAGTTGGAGGCGGGGGAAGCAAATTAGCATCGAACACATTTCGGTGCTGCAGTGTGGTATAATATCAATCGAGATTAACTCGTGGGGAGCTTGGCCAGGTCCCAAGCCTCACGTTGCACGGGAAATAGCCCGTCACTCCATCGCCCAGGATGTCCCTGCCTGCACAGCTCCCTCACGGTCTGCTTTAATGAATAACGAGAGGGCAGTTAGCATCTCAGCTGTATTATATCACAGGCAACACAGAAATTAAACAGAATCAGGTACGATATAAAAAATAACAACAAAAATAGCCAGTCTGGTGAGGTCTGTGATCCTAAGCTTTAGAGTCAAAAAAATGACCGGACATTGGAAATTTTGGTAATATTATCAAACTGTCAGGTAGGAGGAATGGCTCTAGCTGTTGAGCGATTTTGAGTGAGGGGGATTTCAGGGGTGGGAAGAGAGGAACTTTTAAGGTGTCAAAGATAATTAAAGCATTCACAGTTTCAAAGCTGCTTGCCTTACAAAAATTAAGACATTCAGATTCAGGGATACAATACTGTATTTTACAAGAGGGTTAAAACTAATTACATATACAACCGGAAAAAACAATACAACAAAATAAAAAAGCCAACACCTCTGGGGTGGCGTACTCCCTCTTTGTTGTTCACCTCACGGAGCTGCACGTTGCTTGTCTTTAAAGAGTCAAACTGAGCAGTCATGAAAATATCCACTGAGAGATTCTGGCAAAAGAAAAAAAAAAAAACCTAACAAAATAAACCAAGCAAGTCAAAAGCCATCCTCCCCTGGAAAGCCAAATGCCACGGCTCGGGCTTCCACTTGCCTGCTGCTCCTCGCTGCTGCCGCCTGGCATTTCCATAGGCTCATCTCAGGTTTTAAAGGCTTCCTGCTTGCGAGCTGAAGGAAACCATCCCGTGCAAGCACAGCCCAAGAGAGCCATGCCTTACTCTCCTACAAAGTCTTGAATTAGTCCTGCCCATAGCAAAGGGTCCTTCAAACAATCCTTTTCCTCTCTATCCTGCAGAGGATCCTTTTGAAGGCCCGTCTGAAGTCGTGGTTGAAAATGGTATAGATGACGGGGTTCAAGGAGCTATTGCAGTAACCGAACCAGAAGAAGAACTTGAAGAGGGTGTCGGGCACGGAGCAGCTCTTGCAGACGGCCGTCAGCGTGTAGGTGAAGAAGAAGGGGAACCAGCAGATGACAAAGACCCCGATCACCACTGCCAGCACAAAGGTGAAGCGCTTCTCCCGGTTCTGCCTGCCCCTCCACCGGGACCCTTTGGTGTTCCTCTCCTCCTCCACCTTCCTGGGCAAACTGTCCCCAGGCTTGATCTGGCTCAGCTTAGTCTTGGTCTTTCCCCTCGATGGTCTCTCTGACTTCTTACACTGGTTGTTCTCCTGGTGCTCGGAGGAAGAGGTCTCCTCCATGTCTATGCCGTTGACCTCTCCCTCCTGCCCGCCACCGCCTCCTGCCGCCTTCTCCCCGTTGAGCTGGGCCGTGGCTGGCAGGTCCTCCTTGTCGGCCAAGCCGTTCTGCCTCTTCTCAGGGCGCTCTGCCCGCTTGTTCGGCGGTACCCTGGTTCGCCTCTTGGCTATCTGGTAGATGCGCATGTAGACCAGGATCATGATGAGGCAGGGGGCAAAGAAGGAGCCAATGCTAGAAGAGATGATGTACCACTTCTCATCATTGATCTTGCACCCTGCCACCCCCTGGTCAGCCTGCTGCCCACTCTTCTTCTCGATGGAGATGAGCGGCGGGAAGGAGATGACGGCCGAGATGACCCAGACGATGAAGATGATGCACTTGATGCGGCGCGGGGTACGCTTGAGGTTGTACTCGATGGCTTGCGTGATGGACCAGTAACGGTCCAGGCTGATGGCACACAAGTGCACGATGGAGGAGGTGCAGAACAGCACGTCCAAGGCCAGGTAGATCTCACACCAGACTTTGCCGAAGTACCAGTACCCCATCACCTCGTTTGCCAGGGAGAAGGGGATGACCAGCGTGGCCACCAGGATGTCAGCCGAGGCTAAGGAGACCAGGAAGAGGTTCTGGGGGGCCTTGAGCGCCCTGCTGGTGAAGACGGCGATGATGACCAGGACGTTGCCGAAGACGGTGAAGAGCATGAGCAAGCCCGCCAGGCTGATGAGGGTGACGGTGGTGTGCAGGGGGTACGGCATGCCCCAGCCCGGCCCGGCACCGCTGTCGTTGAAGGTCCCGTTGGCGCCGAGAGGCGGGTAGCCCTCCTCCTCCTCCAGCTGCCGCTGGTACTCCATGGAGGAGAAGAAGCGGCCCCTCTCCGTGAACGGGCGCTCCAGGTTAAACATCAACCCCGGCTGCGTGGACACCCCCGCCCTTCGGACCCTGCCCCACCCGCGCCGCGCCCGGCTCCGCGGGGCTCCGCGGGGC
>WAAD01003977.1:251948-269922 GCA_013389945.1 Fregata magnificens | reverse complement strand
GGCTGAGCCCCAGCTTCCCCCCACCGCAGGGCTGGGCAGACCCCCGAGGGGGGTCAGGAGGAGCCCCAGCACCCCGCTCCGCGGGCAGGGAAACGCTCCTGCCGAGGGGCCCCGGGGGCGGGGGGGGGGGGCGGCCCCCGCAAAGGGAAGGATGGGGCAGAGCAACCAGGTATGGGGGCAGCCCCCCAGGCTGGCTCAGCCCCGGCTGCACAGGCCCTCCTGCCTCGCAGCACCCACGAGGGCTCCCATCCCACAGCACCAGACCCAGCAGACTTCCTCCTGGGCCCCCCTCGTTTCCTGCCCCGTGCTCCCCGCTGGCTCTCCCCAGCCCCACGGGCAGGGGGAAAGGAAGTGGGCAGCGGGCAGCTGCCCCCACACCCTGCCTCCCCATGGGGCGCCCCGGCCCTGGGGAGCATCCCCAGGTGCTCCCCCAGGAGCACAGGGGCTGGCATCACCCACCCGCGTGGCTGCAACAGCAACGCGGGACCTTTTTAATAGTGAAAGAGCAATAGTGACGTACCTGGTAGCCCGCCTGGCCCCCAAAGCTGTCAGCTCTCAGCATGTACAGATTACTCACCCGTACAGCACACGGACTCCAGCCCTGATCCTCTCGCTCATGGTGTCTTTTCCCTCGTTTTCAGATGGCTCTAATGATGCTCACTTTGTGCTCCAGATTCAGGCAGCTCTCAATTAATCGCAGTGCTGAACACTCAGGCCAATGAACGTATTTCCTCTGAGATGGAGGAAGCCCTGTCATCTTTGTCCCTGTGCCACAAACCGTGTTATAAGCCAGGCCCAGGAACGATGACGCCCAGGAGAGAGGGAGCAGGAGTGGGAGAGACAGGGTCTGGGAGCCAGAGAGCACAGCCTCTGGGGCTGGCACTGGGCCGAGCAAGGGAAAATGAGGGGGAATCCCACTGCTTGAGCAAGGGAGTGCAGGACCCTCTGTGCCAGTTTGCCTGGGAAAAGGGCAATCTGCAGGAGTGACTTAAAACCTGTAAATCAAACCCAAGATAACTGACACGCACACACAAAAGATCTCTATCCAAGAGTACATGTGATGTATAACCACAGACTTCACTGCAAGGGGCAAGTGGAGACACAAAGGATGAAGGGACTCACCTAAGTCTATGGCAAGGCCAGGCGGGAGGTCGAGGAGATGCTGGACTTTGTGAGCATCTCCTGCCTTCTGCTCGTTGCAGGGGACCTGCGTGCTCTGCAGGAGGACACGTAGCTGTGCCCAGCAGTGGGTCTCCCTCGGATGTCGGATCTGCAGGGGCTTGAGGTCACCCCTGGCAGAGGCAGGCACCCTTGGTCACTGCTTGGATGGAAGGTCCTGGAGAGAGAGAGGGTGCAAGCCATGCCCTGCCTGACGTGGATAACCCCTTCTCTGACCAGTTTGACCTCAGTGGTAACAGCACACCTGCACTAAGGCCATCGCAGGCTGTCTGAGATGCTTTGTTCCAGACCCGGGCTGGTGCCTTTCAGGAAACACCCTGTGTGCCCCCATGCTTTCTGCAGAGCCGAGCCGCATCCACCGACACAGGCAGAGAGCAGATTTAAATAACAAAACATGACCAGCTGCCTTGATTTTCTGTCTCCTTTTGTGGCTGGACACCCTCAGTCCACCTGAAGCTAAACCCAGCCAACAACATCGCTCCCAAGCCACCGCATCGCAAAAGCAGAGCT
Organism: Fregata magnificens; assembly: GCA_013389945.1. Lineage (NCBI taxonomy): Eukaryota > Metazoa > Chordata > Aves > Suliformes > Fregatidae > Fregata > Fregata magnificens. The sequence continues at coordinate 268,233 of WAAD01003977.1, read as the reverse complement.
TTGATCAGGGCTCTTTGCTGGGACAAAGAGCGCAAGGGGGACACGTGAGGCCAAAAGCCTAAAGAAAAGGGTTTGTTCCAGAAACCACTGGAAAGAGAGTTCTCTGCAAGCGGGGGACAGCTGGGATGGCATTGTATTCATCTCAGAGAGGGAGAAAAACCTGCCTCATCAAAGGCACTTTCCTTGCACCACCACCATCATTGTACGTGTGACATCTCTGTGACTTTATTGACACCAGCAGCACTCAGCGCTGTCTGCAAAGTGATTTGGTAATGCCAAGTCTCCCCTTTATTTTCTCTGCAGGTCATCTTGTGGCTCTGCCCAATTCTTGAGATGAAAGGTGGTCGGAAACTGCTGGGGCTGCCAAGGACCCTTAAGATCTCGCATGACAACCTGTGGCACACCCTGTCCTACAGGATGGCCGTCTTTACAAGTCTATACCATGCTTGATGATAATTTGTAATATTCATAAAGCCTCAACTCCCAGAGTCCTGGGATTAGGCAAGAAACTTGAATTCATAGCCCCTGGAAGACTGTAGAGAAAAGCTTCAGGGGGAAAAAACCAGCTAGTAAATAAAATTTTTATATCAATCCCCTGGCATTTGCATCCAGATGCTCGATTTTTGAGTGCGTGCTGCTGACAGTATTGATACGAGTTATAAGGACTCTGCAGTTCGAACTCAGTCAACAAGTGCGTGACGAGACAGCCCAGAAAACAGCCTGTTTTCCAGCGGCATCGCACTCAAAGAGCTGCAGGAGCCTGCCCTTTCCCCGAGAAAGCAGCCTGGTTTCTCAGCAGAGCCCCACAAAGAGCTGGGCTCGTGAGGCGAGGGGGGCAGCCTGGTTGCGCATTAATGAGCAAGGCTGAAGGCTATCGATCCTCCTCTGACAGCTCCCCCTCTACCAGCTGCCGTCCCGGGCGGGCAGCAATGCCCTTTCCAAGGCACAACGGCAAAGTTGGCGTTCAGCACGTGTACCTCGAGAGCATCCCTCGCAAACAAGCTGACCTTTTACGGCTGGTTTCAGGTCATTAATTAGGCACGCTGCTTCCATGTTTATACATCTCTTCCACCCACCGGCTCCGGCGTTGCTTCCAGCATCGCTTCCAGTGGCGCGGGGGGAGCTGGGACCGCCCTCCCCTGCTGCCTCTTGGGGAGAGGGAGCTGGGAAATGTTTGTGGGGTCTCAGGGCTGCTCACAGCACGGAGAAAATCACATACGGGGAGATAATCTCTGGAAAGAATCGCTATGGTAATAAGGCTGCAAAATGTGTGTTTTGAACAAGCAGCCCCAGGAATTGTTTATTTCCAGAAGAACAGTGAGATTCTGGCAGGGAAAAAAGTAACAAGTGCTGCTGAAGGACCGAGACTTGGTTTTTGGACAGTGTGTTTTTGGTTTTTGGAAAGTCCGTAACTTCAGGGTTACGGAAGCTGGACAAACCTAAGGCTAGCTCAAGGCACTGCAGAACAGACTCCTGGGGGGACCACACGAAAGGGCAACCACTAGAACAAGGTGCCAAATGTATTTCTCAGCAGAAGCTTTCGAGATCAGCTCTGTGCTGACTAGACACAAGCCATCAAAGAGGGGAGCCTTGGGTTGGGAGCCGTGGGTGCTCTGCAACCAGAGGTAAACAGCAGTCACAGTTTGCTTTGTGTTAGGAGAGCTGTGGTTTGGTCGTTTGCACTGATCTCAATATTTGCACACCCATGGCAGGAAGCCCTTGTTGTAGCTGTGGATTTTGATCATGTTACTGGGTGTATTTGAATAAATCAAAGCAGGGTGTCTTTCAGGAAGGTTTGCTTTAGTAACTGGGCTCCGTTGGGGGTAATGCGCTGAAATCCCATGGCTTGTGACACCCTGCGGCCTAATGACCAAATAGCCCTTCACAGCAGCTTCAAGTTGGCCAGTTTTTCTCCAGGCCTAGCTATGCAGAGATGCACCCAAGTCACACAAAAAAAACGCTTTTCCCTTTCACTGTGTTAAACCCAGGAGGAAAAAACCACTGTAGAAGCTATCAGGGGAAGAGGCACAGACCTTCTGCAGGCAAACCTGGCATTGCTAGGTGTGTGATGGTGCCACTGCAAAATAATACAGCAAGCGCACCATCCATTTCCAGGGAAGTGTTTCAAATGCAGTGATTCACGGTTTCCTTTTATTTTAAAAATTAATTTTAAAAAAAGCAAATCATCAGAAGTGTGGCTGGTCTGGCCACCCTTCCAGCTGCTTTGGGACCCCAGGCACTTTTCCTCCTGCGCACACATTCAAACCCACAGTCCTTCCTTTCCCCATCTGCCGTTGTGCATGCGGGTTTGGGTTTTGCTCTTTTCATAGATCTCACAGCAACAGCTTCTGCAGAGCCATGTTTTTCAACAGAGTTTGCCTGGACTCAGCTGCTGGATGTACTTTTCCAAGTTATTTGAATAAACCAGTAGGAAACAGAGAGCTGCGACAGCGGTTTGTGCTAGCACCTAATCCCCTTGCAAGCAGGGATGCTGCCACAGTATCAGACGTTCAGAGGGGAAGGAAAGGAGGCACGCTGAATATTACCTACAGTGGCAGCTCTTCACTACCCCACATCTGCAGAGAGCTGGTTCAAACCAGCACAAGATGGATCCTCTGTGACCACCTGCAACTCCAGTGTTTTTTTTTGCAAACAGTGTGAAAACTCTGCTTGCATCTCCTCATTAGCTGGCCTTTGAGTTGCCTGCCCTGTTCAGCAGGATTTTAACTACCAGGTTTGATTGCACAGCCCTAAAGCAACAGCCAAGAGAAACATTTCCGCGCTACAGATTATAACGTGGCAGAGTGGGGGGTGACGCTGAGACACACGGACTGCACTCATGCGAGCCTCTGGTTTATTTATTCATTATTTTCCCTTTTTTGCTTCTGCCTGGTGTCACGGTGGCCTCTGCGACATTAAAGGCTCGTTTCAGCTCTGAGGAGGAATGATGCATAACAAGAAACCTCCCCCACTGTCTGTATGTCACTGGCCTTGTGCCTCTCAGGCACTTCACACCTAGGGGAGAAGGGGAGAGAGAAATGTGCGTTTTCTCCCTGTAGCATCCACGAGTACATACACGCATGTGTTCCTCCATGCTGAGCACAGGCAAGTGTGTTTTTACGCAGTCCAATTTTCTTTATCCAGTTCCCTAGTTAGGAATCCTCCCTCCTCGCCGCATCATGCAACGTGGCCAGAACTAAACACCTCTGGGGCCATCCCCTCAGCACAGTGGAGCAGCTCCATCCTGCTCCCCAGGCTTCCCGTCCTGCTGGCTCACAGGATGGATCCCCCTGAAATTAGCCAATAAGGGCAGAAACATAATAAAAAACAGACCCAACAGACTATGGACCATCCCTGATATATTACAGGGAGCTTCTGTATCGCTCACCGCCAGTCCCTCACTCAGGGGACTGACTCACTGCCTCCCATAAAACCCTTTACCAGACTATGATGGGCTTTTCCATACATACGGGACCATATAGCCAAAACACAGCAAAAACACAGCCAAGTCCTTCCAGCCCTGGCCAGAGCAAGGGAAGGCAATACCCCCCACCCTCTGGCACCGCTCCCTCCTGGAAGTCGCCCCCATGCAGCCCTGCTCTGGTGGGTGCTCCCTGATCCGCTCCAGCGCAAAGGCAGCCGACTCCCCCCTGCAGCGATGCCCCAGCGAGGAATAACCGAGCCAGGAGCATTGCCGTGCTCCCGGTGCCAGGGCCAGCAGGGCCCCACCATCAGCCGCTCCAGCCAGCCACAGAGGGGATGGCTGTCCAAGCCTGCACCGCAAGCAGAGGCAGTACAGAAGTGGCCAGAAGGGATTTTTCTAACCAGCTTTTCAGAGGAAGAACAGGTAGGCCTGGGCATGTGGAGAGGTGCCCAGGCCAGTGTTGAGAGAGGAGAAAGGTTGGGCACTGCTAACTTTCCTTGTAACCTTCCCTAAATGAAACTAATCAAGTTTCTGCAGCTCAACAAGTTACCTTTCATGAGCAGAGCCGGCCCACGTTTAAGGCAAAATTGAGACTGCCTCACTTTAAAGCATTTAATTTCCCAACTGGGAGAGGTTAACATTCAATTACTCAGCTGAGAAGTAACTCGTTCATTCAAGTTTCACTCCCTAGGGCCCGAGCATATGTCTCTGTCCTTTCCCTCCCCATTCTTCAGCATCTCCATCTGAGACTGACACAGTGATGCTACCTCAGGGCCAGAGGCTGCAGTCAGCAATGTTCATGCAATCCCTCTTGCGAAGGCAGAAGTGCCCCAGGTGAGCTGTAACTCTCCAGTTTGTTGCATGTCCCCAGCAAGCTCCTTTGGCACAGACAGAGCAAAGTTTCCAGCAAAGCAAACAGCTCTGAAAAGAGAGGGTACAACAGAGAGCAGCCAAGCAGGGACTGAAGGTTGCAATTCCCACTTGACAAGGTGTGGGTCTCGAGGAAGGTTCAGATCATCGTGGGAAAGGGGGATTGCATCATACATCCCCTTCAAAAACCAGACCACAGCAAGCTGCTACAGCAGGACACAGCTTCCCATGCATGCTTGCATCAGGCAGGTTTGCTCTCTGTGTTTAACCCAGTTTGTGTGTCTAAATGAATCCAGGCTGGCAGCACTAGAGTTAAAAAGGTCCAAGAGCCGGGATGGCAGCAGCAGTTCTTGAAGGCTGAGCTGTATAAAAGGTCCAGGGGATAATTACATGAAGTTGCGGGTTCCCAGAAAGCAGAGCACATCAGTGTGGTTTCACAGGGAGGGAGGCCGCCAGGGAATGCAGCAAGACTTTCCGTGTTTTCTGTTATTACTTATTTCACCATCTAGTGGCAAAAGCAAATAACACTGAGAAGCCCTCCAGGAGCAGCAGCCGGCTCTGGAAGGAGACCTTTCTTTGCACCAGCTGCTCCCAGTTCCCCCCGCAGCTGCCTGGGCTGGGGACACACAGGAGGACACAGGGGAGCATCCAGCGCCCTGCGAGTCCCCCAGTCCTAAATCATGGCCCTGCATAAAGACTCCTCTGCACAGGCTGACTGCCATCCCAGGACCCTTTGCCCACCCCCCTGCCGCTGTGTCCCTGCTGTCCCCCCACACCAGCTGTAACCCACAGGCTGCTGTAGCTTCTCCCCCCAGGTGCCGGTAACCACCTCCCACCCTCCTGCCCTACAGTCTCTGCCTAAAACCACCCAGCTCGCCCTGGGGAAGCACCAGCCCCAGCTCCCGGGGGACAGTAAGCAAAGACAGCTGCAGAAGAGCAGCACAGGGTAGGGCAAACTCAGGTCTCCAGTGATCAAACCCAGCTTGGCTAAAGGCACAAGCTGAGCTAAGCCCCCAGGAAAAGATGTCAGGGTGAGCAGAGTCCTCCCAACTTGAGGCTTTTCCCTCCCCACTTCAGCTGAACCATTTGCCAGGGCTGCAGTGGGTGCAGGAGTAATGATGTTGGAAAGGGACACAAATACCTTCAAGGAAAAACCTTTACTGTGGACTCAGCCTGGTGTGACGAGCACCTGCGGTGCTGGGGAGAGCTTCCCCTCACCAGCTCTCTAGAAGTGCTTTCTCCCCGTGCTCCCCCTTTGCCATGGGGCCATGCAAAGAGGACATTTCCCCCAAGGCCAGGCCCCCTTCCCACACCCCGGCCACAATCTGCCCGCTTGGACGCGGCAGAAAGGTTTGCATGTGGATCTGCTCCATGGGAGGGAAGGAGTGGGGACCTGTCTCTGCACGGGGACTTCCCAGAGAGGAGAGCTCACACAGCATGTGCAGCCCTTGCAGCAGGGCCAGGGGCTGCCCTGCGTCTGAACTCCAGCTGGTGGATGGTCCAACACCTTCCTGGCCTGCATGATGATAGCCAGGCGAGTGGAAAGCTGACAGAAACATTCCTCATCTGGTGGGCACAGGAAGGAAGGTTCTTCTCTCCAGAGCCAGGGGTTCCATCCTCGCAGTGGTTTGCAGATCCTGCATGCAATGTGCCGCAGAGGGAAATCCATCATCGTTACTGCGCTCACTCCCTCGTTGCCTACAATACAATTATCCCTATGCAGATTGCAAGATACAACTTTTTTTTTCCTGAGAGGCTCAAATTAAGTTTAAACACCAGCTTTTGATTTATTTGCTTATTCAGCACCATCAGTTGCTTTGCAGCAATACAAAATAGCTCTCTCCCCAGGAAACATTTATCCTATCTGGGAATACTATACCAAGGGTGGTAATGTGTAATCAGGACAAAGCACTTAGAGAAGGCAGGCTGATATACTAGATGCTGAGAGAAGAGGTATAATACAACTCCACTTGTGCTTTTTCAATTCCAATTTTCCTCTTCCCTGGAAACATCCTAGGTAGCAAGGGAAATTCCTGCCATACAAAATTCAAGAGCAAAATAATCCATGTCTTTCCCTGAAGTGTCACAGAAAACTAAGCACATACCAACAAGCATTAATCTCTGCTGCTGCAAACAAAACTCTCTTCCTTTTTTTTGCTGAGAAGTCATTTTCAACCCTATGCAGAGCAACGCCAGCAAATTCTTCTGCCACAGTTTTGTCTTTGCACTCAGATGAAGGATACTGCAGGTCAGTGCTCTCACTGGCACAGGATGACATGCCCATCCTCACAAGGCTTGATGTCTTTAACACCCTCTGCCACTCCAAGCGCAACTGATAGGAGCTATGGCTGGGGGAAGGGAAAGGAGAAATCTCTACTATTTCACATACAAATCTGCTATTCAGCCTGTCAGCGCCAGTTAAATGCAAGGGCAGAAGGATTGAAAGGGAAAGCAAACTTTGTGAGAAATGCTGGAGCTTCCCTACAGACAGGGAGCGTTGAACCCACCCTGAACTCTTCTTTCCACTTGTTGAGGCCAAGCCATTTGCTGGGTGAAAACTGCAAAGAAGTGGAAATTGCCATACAGCATCCAAGCATTACTGGAGGCATAGTCCCAGTGCAATCAGACACATCAAGAGGAAAACAGCACAACCGAAATCTCGAGACTTAACAGCACCTTTTCAGTTGGGCTAGGCTAAAAGTATCTCCCAAATCCTTAGAAAGGCAGCTCATTGCAGATCTCAACCGGCTTTGATCAATAGCCCCTCAAAACTGTTTTGTTGAGGAGACCTTCCTCGCTGCCTAGGAGGCAAGGTGTATGGGATCAACCATCCACCCAGCCAGCCAGGAACCAGGCTCAGGTGCTGCCAAGGAGGGTTCCCAGTGTCTCCGAGCACTGGGACACCTCGCCCAGCCAGCAAAGTCCTCTGGAGTTGAAGTCACTGAAGATCACCCATTGATTCCTCACTACAATCCAATCTCAATTTTCCTTAAGCAGAGCTAGACACAAGAGTGGTAAAAAGCAATCGTGGCAACTTTAACAAGTATCTTAAGAAAATCTAAATTTTTTTCATGTTTCTGGAGAATTATATGTCTGTATGAAATGAGAATGTCATTTTCTCATTAATATTTCACTAACAATTTAATTGTGGGAGCATGTGGATTTTCCTAAAGCAAAAGCGGTGAGTATTATTAAGCATTACACATATTTCAGAACTCTTTACAGACTGCCAAGCGCTACGCATCACTTCAAAAACTAAGATATTCATCCTTATTCCTAAATGGTTTGGAGCAAAGATTGGCCACAGAATTGTCATTTAATCAAAATTCATTCCTATCCGAGTCTTGACATGTATCCCAAGCCAAATCATGCATCTGGTAAGTACTCAGACATCAAAACCCTTCACAGGGACTCTGAGACACCATGTAAAAACCTGGCTGGTCTCTATAAACCAAGCATCCAAGGAGCCAACAGAGAAGCTGTAGAGCAATGCGCAGCTGTGCTATGTGCAGCAGATCTATCTTTTATATTTCCCTCTCCCAGCCATCTGTTCGCAAATCCTGTTTTTCTCCTGGCGTCTCCATTCTGCAACAGAACTAGAGAAAAGGGGCTTGTAACCCATACGAAGCAGGTTCAGAAGAGGAACTGGATGCACCGACAGGTATATGGATCGGAAGCCATTGGTCCCACATTACCTTTTTGCTCTTCCTGCCCTTCTCCACTTACTTCAGCTCAGCCCAGTGTGGGAAGCACCAGGGCAGATAAATGGCTGTTTGCAAAAAGAGGGAAACCTGAAGTAGGAGAGATGGGAGGTGAGAGCACAAGTGGAGAGGATGAGATCAGACGTGACACTGCAAGAGCTCACAGTGAAAAAACCAAGCACTGCTGGAAAAGCCCCTCCTTCTCATGGAGGATTCTGCTACTTCCAAATACGGTTCCGTTTTAATGCAACATCAACCCCCCCCAAATTTCAAAAGCTTCTTCACAAGAAGCGGTGGCCTGGCTCCAGGACCATCCATCTGGTGGAGCCACACACCCAAGAATCTTGGCTGCGCTCTCCTGCCTGGCAGGCTGTCCCCGGAGCGGCAGCTGGGTGTGGGCTATCAACGGCACCAACCAGGAGACGCTGGCCGCAGGGGACCCACTTACCACTTTGCTCAACTTGCTTTTAGGGAATTTCCTGCAGTGTGTTTCGCCCTTTCCAGGCAAACCTCTGACTCCCTGGCGCTGCTGGGAATCTCTCCTGGTCCCCCACACCAGAACCCTATGGTGCTGTCTGATGCAGCTTCCTGGGAGGCTGGAAATACCCAGCAGGCCTAAAAAGAAGTACTTTACTTGGAGAAGATTAAAAAGCCTGAAATCAGAGCTACCTTGCTGACCAGCAGCTCCTTACCTAACTGAATTTCTTGCCCTCTGCTACACTGGCAAGGACAGATGATTCCAACTTCTCACTTATAACTTCCCACTCAGTTAACATTCTTGGCAAGGACAAAAAAAAAGCTGAAGGGCATCCAAAACCTTGGGTCATATAGAGAGAAGTTTTACTGCGCTGTCCTTACCATGGCTGTTTTCAAACGACGTTTTAAGAGTTTCATGGAAAAATGTATTTCCATTAAAACCATCCACATGAAGTTTGGAAATCACTTCAGGCAGCACAGCTGTAATAATGCAGGACAAAAAGCAAACGAGCTACTACTAGGTCAAGCAAAGCAACTACCAAACTACAGCAAATTAAGGATTCGTTATGAGTCTTAACAAAGAAATACTTTACCAATAGAAAGGAAAAAGAGGGTGTTGTGGAAAGAGCTTTTAAAAGGGAACACTTGTGTGCAATTTTGCAGATAGCATCTTACTCAGAGGCAGTGGGGTAGATTGATCTCTAAAGACTCTTAAAAGGTTTCGCAGTGGAAAAAAATAGTTGCAAGGCATACAGTCAGATCATTAACTGTGCAGCCCAGGCTGCCAGCTGCTCACTCAAACAGTCCAGATGGCTCCTCCTCTAAAACATCATCATTTGATCATGGTAATCAAATTATCTCCCAGTCGTACAATCCTAAGTGAGGCAAGGCTTGTACAAAGAGATGATGTATTTTATTTGACTGAGATGGTTTGCGAAAACAAAACAAATTAGCTTTCAAGGCATTTGGCCTCTTCTAATTGTATCAAAGCTAACCACCTCCAGCCCTTTAACACCGTTTTTCTGCTGTCGCCATCACACACAGTTCAAAGCACCAGCTATAATGGTGCCCAGTGTCCAGATTTTACACAGTATTTGCACACTAAACACTTTAACATACAGTAGGTATCTAAATCCGCAACTTCCCACCAGTGGAAAGCAGGACCTGTCACTGGACAGCAGCATTGGGAGACTCGGTATCCTGAAGCACTTAGGCTGGATTAATTACACAAACATGTAATCCGTTTGTCACGCAAGACGCCACCTGCACATTTTTGAGGCCTTTAATACAGTCTTTAGGACATAGGGTGCCAGAGACATTTTCTTCACTTTTCACTCAATTAGAGCCAAAATGTGTTGCTCTTCTGAAGGCCAGGCTCATCTGTGGATGCTCACTTCAATCATTTGAAGAGAAACTGGTCATGACCAGCAAGATCCCCCCAGTCCCAGCAGCTGCCGAGCGCTGTTTGGCTGACACTGATTATCGGCAGGATGATACTGGGGCTGGGGAAAATTGCTTTTTTTTTTTTTTTTTTTTCCCCAACTAAGGGAATTTTTTACATAGCTTTCTGCAAAGGCTTCAAGGAGGAAAATGAAATTCAAGCAGTGCACTGTCGGCCTCCAATTTCTCCTCCAAAGAAACACCACCACTAGAAATTTCCCAATATTTTCAGAAAATGTTGAGCTTTGACAGTTTAAAAAGGCTAGCTGAAATATTCAAAAGTCACATCTTCCAAAACTATGCACTCTTACTAGCATCAACAGAGTATTTTAAATCCTGGCATTATTTAAATCAGCATACTTATGTAAAATTTAATATTTTATTTCTCATACCTAGTTGCAAGAGATGATGAAAGTCAGTGTTACAGCTAATCAGAGGAAACAATTCATTATTGCAGAGGGTGGCTTCCATCTGAATTCTAAACCCCAATCTGATCATTGCCTAGTGGGATTATTCCCCACTGGAGTTTAGCACTACATTTTATCACCCACTCAACTTTAGTTTTCATAATAGAGCTATACTTTTATTTCACAAACTAGAAGTACACAAAGAACAAAATAGCTTGCTAAAGGCCATGAATTAGGAAAAAGAATCAGAGCTGGGACTAGAAAACTATGGAGAAAGGCAACAAGAACTATCACAGAATGGAAGAGATTTTGTTTGAAGAGAAGATAAAAAACTAGAACTTTATGATTTGGAGAAAAAATGCTGCCATTTATGAAAAAAAACCTCAAGAGTAGTAAAAAGCACATGAACAGGAAAAAGACTGTTCATATATTTCTCAGAATATAAGAACTAGGAGTCACCAAATGAAATAAAGTGGTGTGGTTTGAAACAGACAAAAGGAAGTACTTTTTCACCCAGGACATAATTATATTGTAGAATTATTAGACACAGGATGTTGCAGAGGCCAGAAATACAAATAGATTTAGAATTAAAAAAAAAAAAAAAAGAAGAAAGCACTTTCTTCTGTGAATTTGCCTGATCTATCAAGGGCTACTAAATCCAGTGATGCAGATGCTGCTTCCCTTTTCGCAAGCCCTTCAAACTCTGGTTGGTGAGGTCTGGAGCAGTATGCCGGAGGAACTGCACGTCCCTGTTATGTTCCGTTCACATCTGCCACTCAGCCCTGTCGGACAGGGGAGCGATGGTACATGGTCCGACATCACTCTAGTGATGAGGCTAGCCAACTCCTTAGCTTGTGTTCAGATTGCTGGATCACTTATAGTAACAGGTATCGCCTCAACCCAAAGACAGACCTTTAGGCAGTTTGATCAGACCCTCTACTGATTTTAATCAGCAGAGATCTGATGTAAGGACAGAGGTACTCAGATTATCGCAGGAGTGACTGCTGCACGCTATGAGAACCCGTTCCAGTTTTTAAAGCAATCAGCCACAGCGAGTACACCGGTGCCCTCCTCGTCATCACTGTATCCAAACTGCTGAGGCCTTTCTATTCTGATTTCAAAGGATATTAGCATTTTTTGGTTTGTAGGACATGATCTAAGCATGACCTTCTTGAAACTGTCTATCGTAATGAGCTTTACAGAGTTAAAAGACATCAGTTCAGAGTTATGTCATGTCAGCTTGGCAATATTGTCTTTTATTAAACCAGAAGTTTAAATGCAGGTGTCTGTCTTAGAGGCAACAGAATTCTATACCTACTTTAATTTTGTTGTTGTTGAAATGCATTTGGCACTAAAATCCAAGATTTATTTTCCCCTTCAGAGAGAAAGGGGTTTTTTTTACTATATGCCCTACTGTACTATAACAAAATGAAAGTAAAAGATTTTACCAATATTTGCTTTATAAAAGGTGTCCAACCTACATGACTGAGTAAAGCAGTTACAGTCATGCAACTTCTGGTTTCCTGTAATTACTATACATGAAAATCTATATTTCACTTGGCGGGGGGGAATCTTTTAAAGAGTGATGCGAATATAATGAGAAAGCAGTGCTTGATAATTTGGGGCACTGCAAAAGTACAACTTAGATCCAAGTTAATGTTAGACTAGAAATACTAGAAAACTTTCAAAAGACTCAGTGGCAGCTTATTTACAAATATACTATTTATAATGAATGCATTGATACAGAATGACTCTTATAAAAAAGCAAGGCAATCTTTATAGACATAACAATCAACATTACAATAATTCAGATTAAAAGTACATTTTTGTAGACTGTTTACACTCTTGTTTAGCTTTTAACCACAAAATTAGTGTGGTCTGGTATTTTCCCACAGCAAAAGTCCTGTGCAGTCCTGGTTAAGACCTAAACATCAGAATAATAAACATAATTTTCAGATCTTTGCTAATGTAAAAACAAAAACCATTTGCAGATACTATCGTTTGTTTGTAATTGTCCTTACTGTGCCTTGAAGTTTGTGTTGTGCAAATTACTGCCAACTGCACATTTCTTATTTCTAATTAGAAGGTATTCTGGCATGCCAATTCGATACAACCGAGGTGTGATGCTGACTACATGAAAATTGTTAGCTGCATCCAGATATGAAGACCCCCCTGATATGGGTTTGTACTGATTAGAAATTTAATTTATTTTTTAGTTTAAAAAAAAACAAAAACAAAAACAAAAAAACAACAGAACAAAATCAAAAAAACCTCTCAGAGTTTTCTAATTGTTAAATAAAAGGTATTTAAAGGTATTTTTCAAACTCCCAGGATTAAAGATGATACTTGAATTCCAGGTGACACAACGGCTTTAGGCGCTAACCAGCTAGACAGTTTGAGTACTAATTTACTAGATCAGGTACATGAGCAAACACAACCTTCAAGAAGTCTGAACATGCACTTTCTCACACATTAGCAAAAGATGGACAAAACTGCAGAGAAAACCTTAAATCCAAGAGAGGCACTGAAGCAAATATTCCACAACCCAAATCTCTTTCTAAAAAGGGTATATGCATTTCAAAGTTTCCAACAGCATCTGGCAAACGGAAAAGTGCCAATTACACAACTGCGTGACCCAACTTTACATGCAGCATTTCCACTGCATTTATACTAGAGAACTTTGGTGATGAACCTAAACATGGGACAGCCAGAGACAGAACTTTAATGGGTTTATACTAAAAGAAAACATTTTTGCAAAGAATTACCAAACAACTTTCTAGTCAGTAAATTTAAATGCAGTATGTGACCAACATGAGTCACAAAAGCAATTATTCCTTCTTTTCATTATTTAACAAATCCCTAACCTGCTTTACACCTTGCCAGACTTCCATACTACTATATAGTCTATAGTACAGTAATTTAGCTTGTTAAATCAAGGCATGATTCAGGATAGCGTCTCTATGGGGCATGTCTATATGTACCTATTCTGATGTACATAGGCAAAGACACATACAAAATTGATATTTTGCCTATGGGCAAGCAATCAAGGTCATGATTTTCCCCCAAAGTAAAGATTGTCACACTTTTCAATAACACTTCTAAATTATTTCCCCCAGTATGGCAAGGGGGATAAAGATTTAATACAAGTATCTGGGAATCACCTGTTTCTCCATCTTGTTTTCAAAGATGCCGTAAAGAATTAATTTCTCCACCTTGTCTATGCTTTCATACATATATAGATATGCATATATATATATGTATGTATGTATACATACATTTGTCAGGATGAAGTTCTTTCCATTCATACTTTAATTGATTAGGCCAAACAAAATTCTTAAACATGTATAAGCCAGCACGTGTGTCCAATTGAACATCATCAGGCATTAAAGACAATTTAGAAACTGCACCAGTTAACAATCCAGCATCCTGGGAAATGCAAAAGTCTGTTATGTCAGGATGTAAGACTGTTTTGAATGATCAAAACAGCTGGATTTTTATGGATCTCTGTACAGACTCGGATACAAATCCATGTATGTACTTATATGGATTTATATGCATCTATTCCCAATCCGTGCCACACATTTAATACTTAAACTTTCGGATAATTTTAAAGAGCTTTTCAAATTCTTCTGAGTTGATTTCTCCTGTACCAGAACTTCTCTCACTGCTTTTACACAAATCTCTCTTGAGACACTGAAAAAATAAACGCACACCTCAGGATGTATAAAATTAAAACTCCTAAAACGGGGCTCAGGATTATCTGGCATTGCAACAACCATACTAGTACAAAGATAGTTTGAAAAAATATCCTGTTTTTAATATAGTAATGAACTAAAACATAGCTTTATTTATTCCTGTAAGTGTAATGAAACAAATAGTCTGTTTTTAAGCGAGTGTAACGAGCACTATTTTGGTAGCCAACTTCTCCACAAGAATTTATGTGAGAGGGGGTCAGCTCCAATCATACAGTCATTAACCATGTACCTTTACAAGGTGAATAATCAACATATTTACAAACTCAACAAATTCAATCCCATCAACTCTTATAAAAATGGGATTGAGGAGCAGACAGGGAATGAGACCAAGATGCTTGAAAACACAAGGGGTCGCCACTTTTGTTTTAAGGAACCATATTAATCAAACCAGTTTCCCCTAGTGACCTGAGGGCACAAATACGGATTTAGCAGTATATTCAGAAGTTAGATGACAGTCTTGATACTAAGCATTTCAGCATCTTCATATTTTAACACCTTAATGCTGAGAAAGATTAACTTCAGGCAGAACTGTAAGGAACTAGCCTTTTATAAACTAAAGTCTAAACTGAAGAGCTACAGTAGATGTAAAAAAAAAAAAAAAAAGGGGGGGGGCGGACAGAGAGAGAGTGTGTGTGAGAAAGAACAGAACATTACTTAGTAAAATCCAGTGACATCTACAATAGTTTTACAGCATGTTTAAGCCCTCTAAGGTTTTATATCTCCACCTGCCTTCCATTTAAACTTACTCCTTGTTAACGAAAAGACATACAACAAAAGAGAATGCAAATAGATCCAGGCAATACGTCTAAGTAAGCATGCCTGAAAGCCAGAAATAATATTCCCCAAACTTCTGCATGCGAAATAGATTTCCGATGGCATCGGTTGGTTTGATTTTGCTTAAAAGGTACAGTCCTCTAAGTCACACTACCCCAGCAGCAATTCCAATAAGTATAAACTGGACAGTTCTTGAGTAACTGTGGAATGCAACCGCCTCGAGTTCCTACCCTCCTGAAAAAGGACAACCGGCCCTACAAGTGCAGCAATAGTGTAAATCTCCCTGAAGCATCTTCTGCCTTTTAAACAGCCAAGAAAGTCACGATAAAACTGAATGTCCACTACTTACAGTGTTTCTCTTGAGCTACCAACATCTATGCACAAATGAAAAAGGTGCCTCTTTTTTAATAGATCGGTTTAATACTGAAACAGATAGGATGAAGTTAAAAAAGAATCATCAAGATACTGAACTGAATATTTTGAAGCAAGTGCCCCAGCTGTGGGGAAAAGTGCATTTAGTTCAGCAGCAAAACAGCACAGTGTGAAGATATTGTGCTTGGACACAGAAGTTCCATAATGGAAGGAGGTACAAGGCAAGTCAAGATATAAAACCATAGTACATTGTTAACCAACCTTAAAACTTACATATATTGCAGTGTTTAAAAGTAAGACACATTCATTTATTGTACAAGGACTATAAGGAATCCTTAAAATTGCCTGTTGTAGTTTATGACTCGACATCGTAATAAAAATGTACATATATATTATTTCCTTGCCACTTAACTGTACTGTTAGACCTCATGGACTCGTTACTTCACAAAATGAAAACCGCTCTTCACTGAGTATACTCAACGTTTTTACCAATCTGAAAAGGTTTACTTGTGCTAGAAAAGACCAACCGCAAAAGGCTCAGTTCAGATACGTTATGCCTGCAACTGATAACTCAGGGAAGCAAGACTTAAAGGAATTCAAGCTTTTTTTTCTTCTCTTTTTCTTTTGTTTTGACTGCATCCTTTTCACCTGCCAGTTGTTCTGATGAGTATATGTTTTTAGTATACAAACCGGTTGATAAAAATTCATCAGCAGAGGCATATAAATTCTAGATATGATTGATTAAAACAGAGCAAATCAGAATAAAACAAAATCCAGTGATTTACTCTGACTGTAAACAATATAAAAACACCATTTGCTTCAAATCTCAAAATAAGTTAAAAGAAAATCCCAACCTCAGGACACATGNCACATATATTATATTATATATACATATACAGACAACTACAACATTAATGCAGTTTGTATTTTGTACAGTGTATTGGACAATCCGATTAGCATCAGACCATGGCACGATATGGTCCCTGCATTTTTAGGAACTGAATGATGAAGGAGGGTCCTCCTGCAACAATCTGAGGTGGAAGGTGGCTGAGCGGGCAGTTCTCA
>WAAD01003977.1:213769-251528 GCA_013389945.1 Fregata magnificens | reverse complement strand
AGCGGGCAGTTCTCAATACTCATTATTGACAGTTTGCTGCAAAGAGCCAGCTCAAAGGGAAGGCTGTGCAGATTGGGGTTGTCATTCAAATACAGTTCTTCCAGATTCTCCAGTGTACCTGGTTAAAATAAAATAATACAAAGTAGTATTTTTTTGATTCATGCAGTTTATAACTTTTAGACAGAAGCACTAAGTCCACTTGAAGATTCTTTACCATGTAGAATCTAGAGTCAGCGACTCATCTAAACTATTTTCAAGCACCGGAACCTAAGCAAGAACCAATTTGCTTTAGTTTCCCTGTAAAAATATCCATTGCTACATCTCCTTTAGATAACAACTGAATTGAGAATACACAGAATAAGAGAACTGAGAGGGACTTCACTGTAACTGTTCAGCCAAGTGCTCTGCAATTGCAGGCAACATTGAATAGTTACCTAGTTAGAAGGGCCTAGAAAATATTTATACCATACAGTATGTATTATCTCTATAAAAAAAAAAATCTATGCCATACCTTTTATTTAATTAGAACCCATACATTAAAGACCTGAAGCTGTAACTGTAATGCACCACAGGAAGAAAGCAGGAGAGATCTCTGCACAGCAGTGAATTTATTAAATGGAACAAACCCGTGTGAAAAATTCCTCCTGAATTCAAAATTTACAGCCTCCACTACAGACACTACAATATAGATTAACCAGAAGATGGAAAACAGACTAATTTCTTCTTTCTTAAGACTTCCATTCCTCCACAGCAATCAAATATCAAAATTAATCCATATCTTTGAAATACACTCCAAACATAAGTCCTCCTGAAAACATTCCCCATTTTCCAGTCTTAAATACCATAAACATCTCCTATAACCTAAAAGACTCTTTCATCTTTCACAAGAGAAAGCAGTAGCCAGGGCTCAAAGCATGGAAAACCAACAAAACGGAAAGGCTAAGAAATAATGGGAAATAGCTGATAACTTTAGATGAAGCAGTCACATCTGAAAACAGTTAACTGTTCTCTAGTCTGTTAGGACAACCAGCTTTAATAACAAAATTGCTACAATAGTATTTCAAGTTTACTTACATACTTTAATTCCACTGCTCATTTCCACAGCATCCAAACTCACTCCACTAACTTATGAACGAAATTACAAAGCTCCAGATCTAGACTGTTTTAGGCCTTTCTCACACCGAGGCACATACAAGATGAGCAGAAGCTGTAACAGCTCTTCACTAATGATCACTAAAGATGCTGGGACAGACAGACTGTGTCCCAGCCTTCTCCACCTGCACATCGCTGTTTCTGACCACATTTTGCTTTGTGTAGCTTCTCCCACCATTTTTTCCTCCATAATGAGTTCTAACTTGAAGACTTTAACTTAAGTGCTCAAAATCATGCTCTGGAGGTACTTGTGACCGACTATAAAAGAAACGAGGGCTCTCAGTTTCAGATGCTCTGAATCTCATTTACTCTGGATGTCTCAAGTAGACAAAAAGAATCCTATTCTTCCCTTTCCTTCCGTAGACTTCCTCCTCTTCACTTCCTTTTCTTATCTCATCGAGGTGAAAAATAATATGGTGGTCTACAAACAGAAGTGTGTGCAGAGGGACTCTCAGCAGAAACGTTTGCTTCAGCTGTCTACACCTTACACAAGGTTTTGTCTACACCATGGAATTCCAGTAGGATCAGTGCATTTCCTACCTGACACAGACCTCTCTCCACGAATAGGTTTATGAAGTTGAATGACTGATAATACACAACTTGTGGGAGAATTTGGAGAGAAAAGGAATCTCGCTATTCCAGGTTAGTACGGGTTCGGCAGCTTTCTGCAGAAGAACTGAAAAAAGCTAGACCATTTGTTTCACTACAGTTCAGCAAGATAAAGATCATACCCTATAGTGCTGTTCCTGTGGCACATGCTTCACATCAGGTTGTGTGTATCTAGAAGTTTCACATGAATTTTGTGGCCTCTACTTATGAGCGCAGTAGATGCCTATCTTCTGTGTCAGTAACTGCTTTGGCTCAGACACACTGCATAAAACCAGAAAAAGGGATCTTACCAATTTCCTCAGGAAGGTGTGTGAGAAGATTCTCTCCAAGCCCAAGGTGCGTCAGATTGGTGAGGTGACCAATACCTCTGGGAAGGGTGGTCAACTGATTATTAGTCAGAACCAATTTCTAAGGGAAAAACACATTTTTAAAAATTAACTTAATGACTTCTGCTTCGAATGACAGCAAGTAACAAGATATATAGCTGATAAGTTGATAGGTTCTACTCTCCAGCATTTGAACAAGAAAATGTCTACCCTTCAACAATATTTCAGACCTCTATTAAGCACCACTAAACATAAAAATAAAATAGTGCATAGTAAAATAGGTGTCTAAATAGAAGAGCTTTTCTGAACATGACTGAAATCAGAGGCTATTCCTGTGGCAGTATTGTACTCGTGGTATAACAGTTGAACTCTTCAAAATCTGTTTGTTCAGTATTAAATGATAAATCTGGGGAACAATTAGTGGGGACAGATTGTGGATGAAGCTGGGCAAGATTCTTGACTTTTGGTTCTATGTCCAGTCCCAAATAGTTTCTCTCATCAAACTAGCTGTAATTAAATCAGCATGGTGTAAATAAAGGACGCAAGATGTTTATCTCAGCCCATTATTGTTTCACCTGCAGATCCTTGAGGTAAGCTATTTCATTTGGCAAGGATTCCAGTTTGTTTTCCTCTAGATCTAGCTCTCGGAGTTTCCGTAGATTTCCAATTCCATGGGGAAGTTTCTTTAGTAGATTGTTTGACAAGATAAGAACCTCAAAAAAAAAAAAAACAAACAACAACACATACAGAATTTCAGCAATGCAATTACTAAATAATGATTAAGACAGGGTCTTTTTATATTTTCATGTAATGAAGTCCAAGATTTGCTTCCATAATTTGCATGTAGGCTAGCTGAAAAGATTAAAAAAAAATCAAATCAGTGATTAATATCATTTTTTAAAAGTCTTTAATGATACAAATACATAGATTCATGACAGAATTCTTTCAAATATTATTTTACATAATAATAATTGCAGAACAAAAACAAAGAACTCCTTATTTCTTCAAATGACCCAAGAAAAACAATTTCTTCCTGGACTTCCCTATCATTTTGTTATCCTTCCTTATAGCTATCTCATAACCATGTTTTACATTATTTGCTGTGCTTGCCAAGTCCTCCTTAAAAAGCTTAATACTTCCTCTTCTCCCTATGTCCCTTGGTTAGGAGCAGCAAGTAAGCATACAGATCAGAGCACCTAAGCAGAACACTGCATAGATATCCACTGGCTTTTCAAAATGGTCTCCTATCACACACCTGCCCCTACCAGAGTGTTATCCTCTGGTTTTTCTCCTCCTTTCTAAGTTGAATTATAAATATCCTAGGTTCAAGAAAAGTATCCTTATTTGCAATGTCATTTAACAGAGTTATTCATTATACCACAAGCAAGTTAACAGGGGTTACACTAGTATACCATTTTTTCTCTGGAGAAGTCTAACAGTCATTAGAAGTAATCAAGCCTCAAAACAACACAGCAAGCAGTAAGGTAATTAATTACCAATTGAACAATGCTTTTATCTAGTTATTTAACAGGGCACGCTGAAACACAAGGATGTGAAAGAGCACCCAGTGTGGACCCTCATCCTAGCCACGCACAGCTCCCTGCTAAGCCAGCCAAGGTTGCAAATGCCTGGCCGCTACCAATCCCAGCTCTCACTAGCATTATGTAACACGGAAACATTTGAAGGCAGGAATAGAATAGAAAACAAGGCTAAAAAAATCAAAGTGAAAACCAAAATGAATAAAAGCCAATGTCTTAGCATTAGTACAAGCAGTATTTCGGTGGCCTTCCGTTATGTGCTACGATATACACAGAACGATAAGAATAGTAACGTTTTAATCGCGTATCAAGAAACAAAGGCAGGAACAGAAAATATTACCTACATGCAATGCAGCTGACTTAGCACTGCTGTGGGAACCTTCACTTTTGTGTAAACACTGCCCAAATAGTTCTTTGTATCTGATTCTTTAATTACAGAGAAAAATAGCGCTAACAGGTCTGTGGACCGTGCAGCTCTCCAGCTTCAGCAGCCAGCAGACCACCGGCAAATCCAGTTGTCAGAGGTTACTAACTTCCCAAACACATCAAGCACAGCCTTAACTTAAAAGGAACTGGGCCACTAAATAGCTATTAGTCTGCCATATAATTTTTGCCCCAAACTGCAGGAATTACTAATTATTCAGAGCAGCAGTCACTCTGGAAATTTACAATTTCAAATATGCCATTTGCTATTGTACTTTAATAGATTTTTCCCAGCAACTCACAGAGGCTATGAAGTCCCCTCAACTGCCCGAACAACCACCTCTATCTTTATGTCCCTCCAAAGCAATTAAGTTTGTCTCTCCTGATAGCACCTTGGGGAACCGGACTAGGGGACACAACAGATTTAGTTCACTGTTTCAACCTACGAGTTCTTCTCCCTCAAAGGCTGAGAATTCTCACCCGGCTGCTTGCAAGGTTCACAGCGCTACAGTCAAGCCACCTCTGGCTATAGGCCATTTCATTACGTTTTTCTGATCCCTGCTGTTTCCATGCTGGCCTCTCCAGGAATCGAACTGAGTTCAGTGCCATTTCATTTACAACAGTAACTTTCTGTTAAGAAAATTTTTCTTTCTACATAGCTAAAAATATATATGTACTTAACTCTTTGTGCACAGACACTCATCTAGAGTCTAAAGAACAACATTCAAAAAGCTGCTGAAGACAAACATAAACAGATGCAACATACCTATTTAAATAGCATACATACACATATTTATTTGGCTTTATTTGACCCCAAAGTAATATTACTTTAACCTGAAGTACAGAACACCTATTTGCAGGGATTCACTTAGCTGTTCGTTTATACTCTTCTCACCTCCAGAGAAACAAGACCAGATACATCCTCAGGGATTTTTGTGAGCTGATTAGTCGCTAAGTTCAGTTCTACCATACTAGTCCAAGTCCCGAAGTCCAGGGGGAGAGAGGTCAGCTGATTGTCCTGTGATTTAACATACCAAACATTTAGGGTCTGCATTTGCAAGAAATCAGCATAGCATCTGAGAGATTAAACAAACTGCTTACAAAATACTTCATAATAAAATAGTAGATAATTATAATCAGAAGAATAAAATATTGATAATTGGCCAAATATTTTTTTAAATTCCTCAAAATGTAATAAGCAGTTCCAACCTACAGTAACAGAATTGACGCTGTGCTACTAATATGAACCAAAGTGGAAAAATTAGAAGCACATAATTCTCAAGATTTCATGCATCCNCCAAAAAAAAAGGAACAAGGAAAAAAAACCCACCAAACACACCACAAAGAAATATACCTTAATGGCTCAGAGTAAAAGCATCTGAAATTAATCTGAACATCTTACTGCTCAAAATGTAGCTACAAAATTTGATCTAGACCAGACACCAAAAAAAAATCTAAAAAAACCAGGTCATACAAAGTCCTGGTAAACAAGCAAAGTTACAAACGGGTATGTGATAAAAAATGGTCTTAATGCAAACTGAGAATCCATTTGTGCCAAAAGATATTTTAAAACAGTAGCTGAGCTTAGATACTGCTCAAACATTTTTTTTTCAATAATTTAAGAACTTGAAACAAACCCATTCATAGAAAAACATTACCTCTTCTCCCTAGTTCTCCTCACTTTAAGTGTAAATAGCACAGACTTAAAGGTTTTCTGTGCTCTACAACTACACCCAAAAGCCTCCAAACTTAGGTTTTGCAAGAATATATTCAAAAAAGATATCTCACACAATTTTGGTTTTAATCTAAGCTGTAACAGTAGAGGGGGGAAAGAAATAAGCTACTCTACATGCTTATGTCTCATTTGAATATTCAAGAACTTTGCAACCAACTTTCTTGTTTTCATTGTTCCAACTTGAACAAATATGACAAAAGTTTAACTAACAAAAATAAAAACAAATCAATAACAACTTGGTAGTATATTTTTAAACTAATACAGAATTGTTTCTATATGTGACAGCAGCAGCGTCCGCTTCAGCGTGACGAATTCATTTCTTATATCGTTAAGTTTGCCAGAATTCCTGGAGCAGCAAACAGTGCTCCTCATTGATTTTACACACAGTAGCACGTTTCTGGGCCTCACCTTCATGTTCAGCTTACTTAATACTTTAGCTCTAGAGAAAATTCCAAAGGGGATTTTATTGATGCGGTTGTGCTCCATATTGAGAGAGTAGATTGTGGAGAACTGGGACGGGCCACCCACGGGATAGGACTGGAAGCAGTTCCTGGCCAGTGTTAAACTAGTCAGTTTGACAAGGCTGGATAAAAGACCCTGTAGAGAGAAGAAAACCACCCAGGAACTTAGGACAGATTTATTTGAATGCATCTCTTTTCGCTCATGGGTCTAATTAGAAATGTTTTCCCCCCTCAAGTCTATCCCCTAAATAAGTGTTGCAACACACAAACCAAAGTTGATAAAACTTCCATCAGCAACAGTCTCTGCTCACAGTCATCAGCCTTTACCTTATTTCCCCCTTTCTCCTTACATACTGCCAGATACAAAAAAAGGAAACATATCACATTTAAAAGCACAAGTTTAGGAGGTTTTGTAACTCTTTTTCTCCTCCAAAAGGAATTTTTTTAATAACACATTGCTATGCCTTGGGTAGCTCTGAAGAGCGCAGGGTAGCAGCTGGCAGGCACAGTCAGCAGCGTGTCCATCCTGAACAGCGGTCCCAGCTTCAGCCAACACCACCCGACTGCAGCTCGCTCAATTTTGATGCCGGCTCACAGTTGAGAGTGGGGCCCAAAGAAGTACCAACTGCATGCACCGTTTTTCAAACTGGTGTTTGATACTTCCAGTACAAATCTTTGTTAATATAATAAAAATCCATAAGGTGAACACATCTGGTAGAAGTTTCCTTTTAGGCTGTAACAGTTTCAGCTAACCAGGCAGGACAGAGAAAAAGAATGAGAAGGCAAGTTTTTAGAAGCTCCATTTTTTTTTCCTGTTTTCAAAATATTTCAAAATAGTGATTACTTCACTTCCTCCTCCCCGCCCCTTAAGAAATAAAAAGCAAGAAGCCTGGAGTTAAACTGGATAGCAATGGTTGCCCATTGAATCCAGAGTCTCATTTCACTTCACAATCTAATTAGATTCTACAATCTCAGCAGTGCGGATCTCAGAGTTTATCTGTTAGTCACGTGCCAAGCATATTGCTGGAACTGTGGGGATGAATATTGAGATCTAAATTACTGCTGAAGTGTCACCTTTGCTTATTACTATGCCAACTTGAATTCAGCCCTATTTGCTTAAGTATTACAGAAATTGGAGATTTATGCATGGCATTACATACCATAAATAATGCAACATCTGCATTCAGGAACAAGCAGTAAGAAGATAATGATTCCAACCATATTCCTAATGTCGGTATTTCTGGATTGCAATTTCAGTGCTACATTCACTGTAAAAGCTTTAAGAACATGGCTTTGCTCTTTCACCAGGAAAGCTTTGGCTACTTTTCTAAATAGTTTATTAACTTTATTGTAAATAAAACAGGATTAAATAGGGACTTGTCTACATGTCATGGCTAAAACTTTAAGCACTGAAATACAATTCTGGGGGCATTTTGGCAAATATCACTGAAGCAATTTTCCCCCTAAAGATAAAATAATGGATCTTCAAATCAGTATTAATCTAACCTAATCATTAACTAGTATAACCTTTGATTAGGAAGTACTGCATCTAGCTATACTTTGTCCTATGGTTAGGCAGTCTCTGAGCTGTGTTACAAACACACTTTATTGCTTCAAATGGATCTTGGCATTTCAAAAAGCCATTTCTGAACTCTGCTTCCATACAAAAAAATATTAAAAATATGTTAGCTAATACACTCTAATAGCCTAGAGTAATTAAACACATTTGAAGGGAAGCAAGAGCGCTTTGGCAGTACAAAGAGAACAATGCTCTTGTATCTATGAGAGCTGTGACAGTGCTGCCTTCTCCCAGCCCATCCTTTTAAGATAAAATATTTATTAGGCATTGTGTCAGCAGCTTCAGCTATGCTTTGAAATTCAGAAGTTTCTTCTACAAATACAGTTCTTTGTATTATAGCACAGAATGTTTTACTTTAAACAGATTACAGTATAAACTATACACTTCTGCAAGGTAGCTGCTAAGTGTTAATATATTATTGGCAAATATACCTGAAGAAGGCAGCACAGTTGCAAACAGTTTTGTATTATGACTGAACATATTTTAAAGCAAGTAATCATCCTTCACATTAGCTTTTTGTAATTATACTGTAGCTGCTAAAAGCTGTCTGGGTGGGGTGGGCCACCTTAGCTCTCATCTTAAAAGCAGCCTGGTGGCTTTCAGTCAGTAGCGTTTTCTTAAATTATAGTTTTACCCAAACATTTATTAAATTCTCTGTTTTCAGTCTATCATTGCCAAGTTTAGAAACTTACCTGAAGGAAAGTAGTTATTTATTGCACTTTGTTACTATGAATACTTTGCCTAACTACAAATGCATTTTGGTTTTTTTCTTCCATGTATAGTTTCCTATATACCTCTTTAGATATATTTTGAATTATTTGACACTAATACTTTTTTTTTTTTTTTTTTTTAACAGCTTCAGAAAGCATTTTGGAGCATCATTAAAATAGAACAGAACAAAAACTATGTTGTGTCCTGAAGCCTTCATCTCCAAGCAGTTCTAAAGCAATGGAAGAAATATCCAAAATAAGAATCAATCACATCAGATTTGTCTTCTGTCATCGGAGCTATTCTGCCCAGGCACTAATGCTTCAAGTCAAACACTTTCTCTAAATGTTTACTAGCATCTCACACTCTGCTACCCCGATAAATC
Source organism: Fregata magnificens (assembly GCA_013389945.1). Taxonomy (NCBI): domain Eukaryota; kingdom Metazoa; phylum Chordata; class Aves; order Suliformes; family Fregatidae; genus Fregata; species Fregata magnificens. Next base: position 242,612 of record WAAD01003977.1, on the reverse strand, counting down.
AGTCTCAAGGAACTAAGAAAAGGAAAATCAGAATGAAAGGTATAACCAACAGTTGAAATAGTTTCAAAGTCTGCAGACATCAAAGCTGTATTTAAAAAGTGTTCTGTAACCAACTACTGTAGCTATCCAGGACTGTGAAACTGCAGTCCACAGGGGCACCCTTCAGAGAACTCTAGGGAAGGAGTATAGAAAAATGTACAGACACACAGAGGACTGGGACTTTCTGCCTTTCCACCCCAGAGCTAGCAAAGCACTCTGTTCAAGGAACGTGCTATTTGAAGAGACTGACAAGGTGGCTCCAGAGCTTCTAACTGTGGACATTTTCCTTGGTCCCACACTAAGCTTGAAGCAAGAGAGACCAAGGTAAGACAATCAAGTGCAGCAACTCTGAAAAGAAAAGCACGAAAACGGATTTCTCTTCCTCTTTCTCCCATGATCCTTGGAGAGTCACTGGAAACTGAAAAATTATGCAAATTTTTACTTTTCATAACTGACAGAAGGTGTGTCAATGAGTTGCCAGACAATATCTCATCGGTGTCAAGAGCACACTTTTCCACATTAAAACAAGAATGCTGAGGCCAAGTAGCTGTGACAAGCTTCACCCACTCTCTTAGAGGTCATTCTTGTCTCCCATTTTTCATTTTTCTACTTCTTCCCTACCTCCATGAAACAGAAACACTGAGAAGCTCTTATCTAGCTTGAATAGTGGGAACCTGGACTCCTTATTTAAGGTTTTCTAAAGAGACAGGACAACAAACACAATCACATGCATTGCTCCCACTTTTGACCTAAGTTGTACGACATCAGTTCTTCTATACTAGTTAGACACACCTAATATGTACGGAATTGCAATATTTCACACACATGTAGATTAAAACAAAGGGTATTTCTCAGAGTTGTGATGCAGGATGAAGTAATTTCACATGTTCTAATCCCTCTACAAAACACCGATGCCTTACAACAACATTCCCTCCCAAATCCACTCCCTCTAATTCTCACCTCTGGTAAAGTAGAAATGTTGTTGTTCTCCAGGTTCAGTTCATCAAGTTCACTGCATTTTGCTAAAGACTTCGGAATTGCTGACAGCCTATTGTACCTCAGGCCAAGACGACTTAGACTGGACAGATTTCCTATAGGTAGGAAACAGTCATTAATATATTGTTAGATTAACACAAAGGAACAGAACAAGGTTTGACTTCTGATTCTTCTGTTGTCTCACATTCTACGCTTCAAACTTTTCATATGGTGAAATGGAGCTGTCATCCCAAAACAGGAGATTTACAGATTACAGTGGTTTCCGACACTGAAGTTGAACATGCAGTAGAAGTACATTGTGCACATTACATATTATTCTTAAGTTGTGCATGATACAGTAAGAAAGCATGGCCTATGTCCTATTGTAGAAGTCCTTCTATCCTGATCTTTCTACCAACCAACAACTCTTATCATTCTCCAGATGTCCCCAAAATAACTTTTTTAAATTACAGATAGCATCATTCAATGCCATGACTCATATTACCAGAACTTGGGCATACATCACACAGCTCAGGTCCTGGCAAAACAATTTCCTCTACAGGGAAAAAAAAAACCAAACACCTTTACCATCCTCCAAAAGCAACAAAGTCTTTAAAAAGTGATGGGGGGGGGGGGACGGGGGACGGACGACCCAAACCCACAAACTTCCAAGTTTTCTGGATGATACTGAAGGAAAAGTCTAGAGGAAGTCCGCAAAAATCTGGACAATAGTGCATGTAAAAATCTTACTAAAATATTGCCAGGCTGACAGTCCCAGTTGATATGTATTTCTGTCACGAAAAATATTCTTGAGAAACTTGCAACTTGAAAATTTCCCATCTGAAGCTCCCTTTAGCTCCAACCTTTACCATCTAACAAGTACTCAAGACCAAAATCAACTGCTTAAGGATGTCTTTGAACTATACGGTGCTGGGGCATTTAGACTCTCCTGCAGGTAGTAAGACCTTGAACTTCATTGAAAAGTCAGTTGTACGGTCAAGTTGTACGGACATACGGTCAAGTACAAGAACAGTGCTTAGTCTTCTGGCTCATCCCTACGATCAGAAAACGTGTCTGTGCATGTGTGTACATCACACCCGTGGAGCTTGTGAACAGATTCACACAATCAATCAGTTCCTTGCAAAACATTCGCTATTTTATACTCATTTTTACATGGCACAACACATTTGTTCTGCAAACTGAAGTACCCGAAAGACACATTAGAAAAGAAACAAGATGTAACAAACAGCAGCAAGAATAACCAGAAATAATTTAAAAAGATGAAGGGAGCTTACTATGTACAGTCTAACTACTCATTAAATGAAGGATATATTAATGTCTATGCATATGTACTTATACAAAGATTACTGGAACACAGCAAAGGAAGAAGCAAATGTAGCGTATGAAATGCACTTCGAAGCAAAGGATGAAACAAAATAAAAAGAAATGGAGAACGAAAATTAATACAAATGCTACAACAGGATCTGCTAGACAGAGGAAAATTCTCAACAAAGGAAGTGGCAAAATACCTCTTCCTCGAACTTGGTCAAAATATACTGTAAGAACTTGGTCAAAATATACTGTAAGAATGACTCTACATCAGTGAGTAGCTGGGAACGTAGCTAATAAAAACTGGAAATTGGGAACGTTGTATGATCCACTGTAGTTACTAAAATGGAGATTCACAAGAGCAGTGAAAGTAAAAAAAAAAAAAACCCACACACCAAAAAAACAAAGAAACAAACACAAAAAACCCCACAAAAAAACCAAACATAAAAAACCTTATATAGAACAAAAATTATCCAGGTCTTACAAATCAAGAAGGGAAAGAGGGTGAATTTTCAGTACATATCTGATATTTAGCTAACAAGCTTAACAACAAATTTCACTTAGTATTGTCAATAACAAAACAAAAGCTAAAACCACAGGTAGTCACCCGGAGCTGCGTAACTAGTAGTATCTCCCATTGGGATTTTTATTTATACTTAAGTGCTTCCTTTCTGAGCAAGCTCACAATTAGTTTTTGCACAAGAAGCAAAGAAAGTCTTCCCTTAACCAAAAAAGGCATTTAAAATGCAGGGCTATCAATATTGCTCTCCAGTGCACAGATCTTAAACTTTTGAGATTAAATCCCACAGTGCGCATACACACTAAAGAGAATAATTAAGACCTATTTTAAGCCCACAATCCACTAGTATAGAGATGCACATTTGTATGTAACATAGCTATTTCATGCCATATTTGGTGAGATCTGGCATTGCTGGCTGCATAGGAAACTGGCCTCACTTCACACGATAAGACATCCTATTGCAGGGCACCAAGATCATTAGGGTTCGCCATTCCAGGGATGAACAAAGCACATCCTGACTGCATTTCTCTGAACTGGTATTTAATGCTTTACTAACAAAACGAACGACAAACTTTACACAAAGTAAGATATCAATCTACTGTTCTTTTTCACTACTTAAGCCTTGAGCTACATGCTGATTTTTCAGGCAACAAGGACGAACAGGGAACGGCTCTAGCAGACAGCATGATGCCAACTGTTGCTTAGCAATGCAACGTCGCTATGCCAACTCCCAGATTGTGCGCACAGGTGGTATGTATATGCCTCTCTTCCTACCAGCAACGTGGCATTTCAGAAGAATGAAACAAGGCAGCCATTAGAGAGAGTCAAACTGTACCATAATTTTCCGGGAGAGAATGACACATGCTGGCTATCCTCATGGCACTATCACAAAGGAGGCATAAATAGCAGCTCCCAGTAATTTTTTCTTATGATAAGTAGCATTTCTCAATAGAACTTTATCACTGTTTCTCTACTAGTTATCTTTCTCCTCCAAGGGAAAGGCATGCAAAGGCATAACAGAAGACACATCCTGCGTGTCACATTCCCTGTGAGTGTTTTACACGCCACAGCACTAAATACAGTTATTCCTGAGAACTGCAGCAACATTTCAGCTGGAGCTTCACCAGTAGCACCTCTCCCACTGCTCCTGGAAGGGCTGTCCTGCACCCAGCTGATGCAGGCAGTATGGGTCACCTTCTCATTTCAAGCCAGAATTTATTTCTAGCCAATTTATTGCCATTTAATCTTGCGTCAACAATACTCTGATGTCTTTTCATCCTCATCAGAGTTCATATTCACACCTCATTGTGAATGTATTGCGGTGAGAAACCCTTATCAGCTTTTATCCTTGCATGCTGGAGAAGCCAGATCTTATCTCCTCTTCACAAAATAGGATGATCTTTACAGCTCTTCCCTCTGCTCAGTGTGTTAAAACCTACCGGCTTGTTTTGTTCATCTTTAAAGGAATGCCCAGAGTTTTAAAAATTAGGAGGGTCAGATTTAGCGTCCAGCACAATGATGTTAATATTTGCCTCCATGGTCCAGCTGCTGGGCAGCTGGCTAACATGCTCAGGCCACCTCGCCGGCTCTCTGACCACCAAGTGACAAACTCCGGTTTATAACAGAAATTGTTACAAGTTGCTAAGCAGCAGACCTTGTGCATTGCACAAACAAAAATGATCCCCCTTAGGGCTCCCCGAGCTCAGGATTACCCAGCTGATACTCATATTCTGAGCTGCTTTAAAGTGCCTGCACCCATCTCCATCTTTTCCACTTCAGCTACTGGTTTCTGAGGTGGTACCACATTAGGTATGCCACTGACATAGTTAAGTCTAAGAAATAAGGTGAGGAAGGTAACAACTGATCACAATCAACTCAGTCAGACAGTCATCAGGATCATTTATGGTTGTACTTTTGTCACTGAAACCATACCACAGCGGTTCCTCTAGAACAGCTCCTCGCAGGTAGTGTGACTGAGAAAATGCAGCACTAGAAGTTCATGAGCATGACAGTTTGATAACCACAACTGAAAAGCAGCTACTAGCAGGGAAAGCAACAAGCAAAACCCCTTCCAACTTGTTTTCTTAGGGAGCCCATCACAAAAAAACCCCTTGTAAACTCAACTGCCCCATCCATTGGTACTTCTGAAAATACAATACTGAAGCCTGACTAACCCCTAAACTTATCCCACGCCTAAGAAAGCCACTGCAAAATTGTTTTAGTTCAACTTCTGGTGTGAACAGTCACTCTTGGGAATCAGGTTTCACACAAGCACCTTGTTTCAGGTCCATTTTCTCACCAGCAAAGTGTACTAACGCCCATCAGTGGGCTCCACGTTGCCCAGCTCTCAGGTTTGAAGCAACCTAAGTGCAGAATTCATAATCACTTCACTGGAGTGATTGCATGTCTCTCTCAGGGTTAGCTGTTTAATTTACACAGAAATTAATTAAAAATTACTTGGAAGCATGCAAACCCAGAAACATTAAATTAAACTCTGTTACTATAAAAGGGATCCTAAATACATGGTTTAAATTAAATTCTTTATTAAAGGTACCTCAAAAATATTAGTCAAAGAAAAAACAGGTGTTCGCCAATCCCAAAATGAAGGGAAGACTAGAAATAAAGCAGAAAACCATGCTTACAAAAACACACTTTTTAGAAAGACCACCTGAAGTGGTTCTCCAAGTAGGAGCAATACATCTCTCGAGTATTTAAAAATCAAGAGAAACAGGATCTGGTATGTTAAACAATATAAAGAAATCCAAATTCCTAATTCAAAGTCCTACCAGTGCTTTCTAAAGGGAGTGACAAATGCTCTCTTCTTCTGAGATTTACCACACCTCTTCCTTTCCCTCCCTTAGTTAAAATTCCCTATCCTTAGATGAAGGGTCATTACTGCCCTTATTATTACTACGTTACGCAAAATATTACTGCATCATTACTAAAAGATGGAATAATTAGTCTGTTTTATATAACTTAGCAAACTAGCTTGATGAACTATCAGGATCAGTTGCTGTCTCCTAAATAAACCAGAAGCATCCGATCAATTTCAAATCTGTTCACTAGAGAAAACTCTTCTGCAGATAACGTTAAAAACACAAACTGGACTTACAAGAGTTGTGCACATCAAAAACCCATAAGATTGTAATCAAAAGTATACATGAACATCAGCACGCAATAGATAATTGTAAGAACTTGCTACAAACAACATGGCATTATTAAGTATTTCTGACGATCTAACTTCTATAAATATCCTTAGATTTTGATTTGATTAAACTTTGCACACAGTGAGTAGCCACCTATTAAAGAACATGTTTTACATGACCACACATTACTGCATAGAGTGCAGTTCACTTAATTCACCAAGGGATCTTCTTCTAAGAAAGAAATTGCCGTTTTGCATACAAAAAGTACTAGATGTCATTTTTAACAAATAGAAAGCAAGTAGTACATCCAAAATTAATAAAAAATTAAAAAAAATCAAATTTGATGTCGCTTTTAAAAAAACATACACGAATTAAGCTTAATACACCACATCGCATTAGTCTTGTAGTGAGAATAATGAAGATGACAATATGGAAGAAAAAGCCAGAAGAGGTTCAATGAGTATGTTACAAAGCAGGTGGAACCCAAGGGCCTTAAGAGAGTTGAAAACTGTACAGGAGAGACTAAACAAGCCAGAGACGGCCAACTACAGATAGAAATTAAACACTGCGTTCAAATATTTCCACAGTGCTCCTAGCCTAAAATAGCCGTAAGTCAGAAGGTGCCTGTATCACACTTTGTACTTAATATATATTAGTTTTTCCAGATGTCGGCCATACTCCATGACAACTGTTGAACAGTTTCACAGATTTTTAGGTGAAAGGAGCTGTTGACATGTTTAATCTAATCTCTTGTCAGAAAGCAAACCACTTCCCCGATAGCTGTAGAGTAAAATGAAAGGCTTCAGATAAACCATTTTAACCTTCAATTGCATTCCACAAGCAAAGACGATGTCTGCCAATGTCCAACACTGCGACAGTGTGAATTGACTGGTCCGGCAAGACATCCTGAAGGTGATCTCAGTGAGCATATTGCAGAGGAAAGCAGAACAAAATCCCATAGTCATTACTCATCTGACCTGGGAGCAACTCCTTCCTAAACCAAAGCCTATAGATTTGTATGAATGTAAACTCGTGTCACCAATCAATCATCCAAGAGAGGTCAAATCTTTTCTATAATCTGCAGGGCTGGAATATGCCTCATGTTTAACATGCTCTGGCTAAAGGCTGATGTTTTAGGAAAATTGGGAATGGGGACAGAAAGGTGATGGGGGCAGGAGGGCAACCACTCAGGAAAACTGTAAAAGAGAAGAGAATCCCTCCTGATCAGTGCTACCAACTACCAAAGCCAAAGCATGAAATATAATTATACTCTTCCAAATACAAAGGTATAGTTGAACACAACACAAAGCATGACTTATGAACTCCAGATTTTACTGGTTAAACAGTAAAGTGATTTTTAGTGTATTTTAATTTTTCTTTCCAGCCACCAATACCTCCTGATGTATCAGGCCAGTGTAGGAGGCAGATTCAGACTCACAAATTAGAAGATCAGCAGGGTCCCTCACTTTTTGTCCTGCTCAAACCAAAATGCATTATCCTCCTTACACAAAGTCTAGGAATTCTCCTAAAAGATGTTATCTATTAGAAAGCTATTTAACATAAATTTAAAATTAATCTCTACCACCCTTACTGCTTTAAATGCCATTTGAAGACAGCAAAGAGATTCCTCTCTATTCTCAGTCTAGCAATATCAACCAAAGACAGGTTTTCCCTCATTATTTCAAAATTAAGGCTAAAGTGTGACCATGTCAGCACTTTTTTTCAACTCTGATTCAAGACCATAATCATTGCCGACTGCATATGTGTGAAAGATGCACGTAAGATGCTGGCAAAACTCAAGTGATAGAGGCTCAAGTATCTGACATGCACCACACACACCACCTGCATAAGGCTAGGGAGCACAAGCTCTTAGTGACACGTTTCTGAAACTAAGCTATGAAAATTCATTTAACATGCGTTCATCAAAATGCATGTAACTAATAGACCTGCTTGTCTCGATTCTGATGCGTTCCTTTAAATCACTCTTCCCTCATGCCTGCTTCTTACATAAAGAAAATAAGATTATGGGCTTTTTCTTTCTGCAGTATACAAATCATTCTGAAAATGCTGAGCTGCAGTTATAATGTATCTGTACATACCAGTCTCCACATCTAATTACTATGTGATGGTATGTACATTCATTAAAATAAATTGTCCCCATCCTTTTCTTACCAGGAAGAATATCCAACCAAAATACAAAACAAAAAAAATATTTTCATAAATACACATCAAATCAATAAACTCAGAATTAATAAGCCAATAGAAGCTCGCTTAACTTTTACAGAGAGCCAGTACATATGTATTTAACTGTATCAGGCTTGCATTGGAGATTTATTCATTAAAACAAAAAAGAGAGGTTATAATTAGCTGAAAATTATAGCAAAATACAAAAACACTTCACATTGCAACAGTCTCAAAAGCAACAGTTGGGACTTATTTTGGGCTATCAATGAAAGTGTTGCATTTTACCTAATTCATACTTCATATAATAACACAAAGCAACTGAAACTGGCTGGCAGCCAAGAGGGCGAACCGTGTCCTGGGGTGCATCAAGCACTGCGTTGGTAGCCGGTCGAGGGAAGTGATTGTCCTGCTCTGCTCTGCACTGGTGCGGCCTCACCTTGAGTACTGTGTGCAGTTTTGGGCGCCACAGTATAAAAAGGATGTGAAGCTACTAGAGAGCGTCCAGAGGAGAGCCACAAAGATGGTGAAGGGTTTAGAGGGGAAGCCATATGAGGAGCGGCTGAAGTCACTCGGTCTGTTCAGCCTGGAGAAGAGGAGACTGAGGGGAGACCTCATCGCAGCCTACTGCTTCCCCACAAGGGGAAGAGGAGGGGCGGGTGCCAACCTGTTCTCCCTGGTGACCAGTGACAGGACCCGAGGGAATGGGAGGAAGATGTGCCGGGGAGGTTTAGGTTGGATATTAGGAAAAGGTTCTTCACCCAGAGGGTGGTGGAGCACTGGAACAGGCTCCCCAGGGAGGTAGTCACGGCGCCAAGCCTGACAACATTCAAGGAGCGTTTGGACAATGCTCTCAAACACATGGTGTGGATTTTGAGGTTGTACTATACAGGGTCAGGAGTTGGACTCAATGATCCTTGTGAGTCCCTTCCAACTCAGGAGATTCTATGATTCTATGAAATTTATTTCATTTAATTTTTCATTTGTAGTCTTATTTTCCCTTCCAATTGACTATTTAAAACCTTTCTGTGAAATTAAAAGATTTATATAAATGTAAATCACATTGTAAGAACAGTTTATACCTAACTGGCAATGCAGAAAAAAAACCATTAACTTTTCCTAAGTGATAGATGTGTTTAATTTTTTAAGTCTGCCCCACTATATAAACATATAAAATGTATAACATATGAATATATATTTATAATTTTAGCTAATTAAGGAATGTGAGAATTATTGCACTCAGGCCAGAGATCCACATAGTATTTTCTCTCCAGAAATAAATGCCCAAAAGCAGATACCAAGAGATGAACCTAAGAAAAGGGAAAGCACACCTTGAAACTTGCCCAGGAGCTGGGGGAAGATTCAACAGCACGTGGCTCAGCGACTTCCTGAATTTAGCAGCAACCAATACATTTTTCTTCTGCATAATCATCACGTTGCCCTGTGAGCTTTTAGCATCTACAGCAACCTGTGCGAAGACCAACACCCAAGTGTTCCCTACCCATCGCATGCAGTACAGTCTGCTTTTAACTGGTTTGAGGTCAACACCTCACAGCTTTGCTTCATCCCTCCCCTTCTGCCACTGGAAGCAGGCACCTCTCACTTACCCTCTCCTGCCACTCACTATTTTCTAGCCAATTTCACTGCTTTACATTTACTAAGTCTAGAATTGAAGCCAACAAGAACCAGAAGCTTCATTCCCTTTATGAGACCACCATCAGAACTAGCAGAGGCTTATAATAACCCGAAAATGAGAATAAAAGAGTGGGAGTCACTGCTTTCCACCAGATAAAGAAAAGACCAAGCTTATTGTGATTGCCCAATACTAACAGAATCTAATTAAAAATGTTTCATTAACAGCACAGTCCAAGAACAAAACCTTAGACAAAGCACTGAACACTGATCAGATCTCCCAACGTGAGCCTATGGAAATGGGCTTGATCCTGCAAAGTACTGAATGGTCACAGACCCAAGCACTAGGTCACGCGCTTAAATTTAAAGAATATGCATATTGCCATCAAAGCTGGAGCAGGAGCCTATGCACTTTGCTCCATCAGAGTTGCAAGTAATTAGTAACATCAAACCCATCAGTCATGTATGAACATCACCCGTGAGCACCGAGGGAGCTGCAGGTGCTCTGCTGGGTCTCATCAGGACCAGCGCATTTGTCAGACATTTCGGAATAAGACTTCTCCAGTTTTGGCTAAGCCTGCTAAACTTAAAATACCATTTTAAAGTAGTTCCACTTTTCTACTGAAATATCTTTACTAGGACTTCTAGGGACTTAAATTCTCAACCACAATTTGTATAATCTGAGCTGTACCAATTATATACGCCTGGTTCTGGTCACGATGGTTCATGTTTTATCAACCATATGTTTTTAAATGCACAACAGTGCTCTCAGAGGTACGCTGGGGCTAAACGGGTTAGAAGCCTAGTTTGTAGCGCAGTTTCAACCAGCAAAAATGGCAAAGCTACTCCACATAATATTTGCTTTCATGAGAGTTGTGATTTCAGCTTCTGAGCTCGTGTGTCGCAGTGAAGGGCAGGAATATAGTGCAGGGCTTTGAATATGCCTCTCATTTTCCTAACCATCTCTTAGGAACAGTGCCATGTCAGACACTGGAAAGTGTGTCCAGTGATGGAATTTTTTGTGCTTTTAAAGCATCATTTTGGAACATTTACAACCGACTATTCTTTTTCTTATTAAAATGTCTGTTGCCTTAAATGTCCATGAGTATGGCACATTTGACTATAATCAAACTGCATATGTAAACACACAAAACTAGAAAATTACAAAACAGATGAAGAATCCGATTTTTTTAAAAGCTGTGGTTCTGTTTCTGTTGAATTTCTTTTTCAAGTAAGTGTTTCTGTGCTTTTAAATAAGAAATTATGAACACATTTCTACAGAATGCTAAAACTAAAAGTTCAAAGAGAGAACACTTACAATGTGGTATTTGCAGCACAAAATTTTCTAAGCTAGCTTGTAATCCAAAGAAACACTTTACTCCACCCAGAATTTGCTTTCTCTCTGTCTCAAAAGTCCAATTATTAATTTTAATATAAATGGTAAGTTCTTCACCTTCTTTTATATATCTTTTGGATATATTAGTGTAATTAGCTAAGTATAGAGAGATAAGACATTGTGTAAATAAAAGGAGATCATAATCCCCCACCCCAAAAAAAAAAAAAAACCCAACAAAAAGGGGGGGTGGGGAAATCTGCAATTAAACACTAAGCAACTAAGATCCCACTATAATTTTGATTCTAGACTTGAGACTCTTGGAATGTGCTAAGCTGTTCCACAAAGCTCATTTTTCTTACAGGAAGTGACCTAATATACAAAGTACTTTACAATTTTCAATCGACAGAAATACAGATATGAATGTATTAAGCCAATATCTATAAAGCAAGACATTAGGTCACTTCCTGACAACTAATATCTAAAATCGACATTTGTTACTGCACAAAAGCATGCTTATACAGTGTTAGTTGAAACAAGAACTTTGTATTTTTACCGAGTGGGTATATTGGCTCTGCTACCTCTGTAACCATTGCTGATGCATAATCCCTTCCCTGCCACTCCCCTGCATGTCACCCTCCAGCATCCCTTCCTCACAGCTCCAGCGCATTTCAGGACAGTACTGTTAGTTAGAAAACAAGCTTTTTTCCTTTTTTTTTTTTTTTTTTTTTTTTTTTTTTTTGTTTTTAATTGGCAGATTCAGAAATCTTTCTGTGGTAAAAACAAAACTTGGTTAGATAGTCCAGCAGTGAATTTAAGAAGCATTTAGCAAGGGTTTGTTTTGGTGGTTTGGTTTTTTTCCCTTTTTTTTTTTTTTTTTTTGGGGGGGGGGGGGTCCTTTTTGAGGAGACGGAAAAACAGAAAAGGAAAGGGGCTGTTTGTTTTTCAAATCAGCTTAACAAAGACATCCCTCTCAAGAAAAAAATAAAAAAGAGGCCTCCATCAAAAGGGTGGGGGAGGAGGGGACAGACCTGGCAGTAATGGAAAATCTGTTCCATAACAGGAGGCTCATAGTACATCAAATATTTATAACGAACAAATGCGCTTGGTCTTTTTTGTACCCAGTCTGCGACCCCCACTCCAGTTTGACTGAACCGGGGAAACATTAACAGCACTTATATATTAAGTGTACTGAAACCTGGCAGCATGTAATTGTTGCAAGAGAAGCCAGTTGTGCCAAACACCAGGTAGATAACCGCGAGTAGGGAAGGGACAGAAACTGGAGAGAGAGATGGAGAGGCTGGAAAGGCCATTCCGCAGCCGCACCAAGCAACGCACGCCAGGCGGCCACGCGCCATTTACTCGCTGGGTTTTTCTCAGCACTCAAAGTCTCTCGCTGAACAATCCTAACCACAAAGCAAGCTGTAATCTGAAAAATCAAGCCACAACTTGCTTTAATGTTGAACCAAAACTGCGATGACTAAGAAATAAAGCCAATGTTGCTGAACTGGCTATGGCTGCCTTTTCTGTAACATGCATAAAAGTAGGTTGATCATTATCATTTAAGCTGGAGTTTAAAATTTTTCCCTTCAGTATTCAATCCTGGCTGTTTGTGAACTATATGTGGCACAAATACTGATTTCTGATTTGAAGTTTTTACTCTAAACAGAAATGCTCAGCTACTACACGTTGGTCAATACAAACAGGTATTTTCCAGTGGAGAAAAAACTGAACCAGCACAAGGTTAAAGACACAACAGCGCACTGCTGCCTCTTACCATTATTCATCTGTCTTCGGTGGTTTGTTGAGCTATGTAGCACTGATATTCAGCTAAGATACGCAGGTAAAGAGACAGCTATATACATTTAAAAATGAGTAACTTCAAAACACTATGAAGACAATGCAATGGAAAAACAAACCAAAGAAAATAGGGAGAAATCCAGTCCAACCAGGTATGAACCTGACTCAGTAGAAACCACCTAAGCTTACAATAACTTTCTGAAGAAACAGATGAGTCCAGACAATCTTGATTACACAGTCAGCAATTTCCTATCTATCACAAATGACTTAACTGCCTAAGTAACTTCATGCCTCTCCTACCCAAAGACCTTTCCCTGTAAGCACAGTCTTGCAGTAAGTGTAATTTTAAGTAAGATTTTTGTGGTCCTCTGAGAAGCTCAGTGACCGCCAGTCACTAAACAACTCAGTAAATCATACTACTATCCTGCACAAGAATCAACAATATTGGTCCATAAGCCCTGACAACGGAAATCTCACACTTGCTTAGAGAATTTTCCCCATAATTAGCAGTTTATCAGAGAACTCACTTCCTAAATATAACATACACACTACACATAAGTTTTATGTAAAATAAGTTTCAGTAAGATTTACAAAATAGCTACAAAAATAAAGGCTGTGCTTATGAATTGTGTAAGTTAGATGCAAATTCCAGATGGAACAGGATCTCCAGAGTTTAAAAATATCATCAATCCAGGAAGGAAGTTTAGCTCCAGTGGATACTTCATCAATGTAAACTCTGTTCAGGTCAAACTTTCTAGACAAAAAGCCACAGTAACTCCACACTCAACAATTTACTGCTAGAAGAAAAGCTGGAGTTTTGTTAAGTGGCTCCTCAGTCTTCTGCTCATTCACTATACTATGCATTAAAGTACATTAACAAAATGTTCAACATTAAATATTGTTTAAGTGACAATGTTCATTCTTCTGAGTATGTTCTGGTGACAAGTAAGAGCTTAAAATTATGATGGCCTTGTTTTTTGTCTTTTTAAATTACAGCATGCATCTTTTTCTGCCACCTGTTTAAAACTGATTTAATTAAATAGGAAAAGTCATATTTTGTTGTTTCATCCTATGAGAGATTCTGAAACCGACCAGGACAGTGTTTATTTCAGTCCATTATTCCCAATCTAAGTTGCAAATCCTCTGTATTTTATTGCATTAGAGCATGATAACTTTGTGGACTTGGAAGGTTTTTTCAGTTGTTCTACCAAAGAACATAAAATATACGTAATTAATTTAAAACATTTATCTTTTTAGTTCTGTTTTTCCTTAGCCAAATACGTTAGTTAAAGCTATCTGCCGAAGTATTACACTTCAACAGTGAGTCTTTTAGCCTTTTATTCCTTTATACACTCAGTCTCATTACAGAATGGACAGACAAGCTGCAGACGTTTACTCATAACCACAGAACATCTTAAAATCAGAGTTAGAAGTGATGGATTTTTTTCCTTGTAACTCTCATTCTTAGACGATGCTGCACTCTGCAGCACAGCTAGATTTAATTATGTAATTCAGAGAGCTAGAAACTACATTCAAGGTAACGCGCACACCTTGCTTTTAATCTCAAGTGTGAAGATGCCTTGAGCTGAACACCAGTCATTCTACAGTTACCAACCAAATACTCATTCTTAAATTTGTTCCTCTTACTGAACATTTTGAAATAGTGATTTATTTTCTCTTCTCCAGCCTCTTCACATACCTATGGTTTCTGGCAGGTCCAAGAGCTCATTGTGCTGCAAGTCAAGGTTGGTGATCTGCGTGCAGCTTCCAATCTCTTCTGGAAGATGTTCAAGCTGATTGTGCGCTACATCCAGCGTTATGAGGTTACACAACTCACCTAAAAGCACACAAGAAAACCAAAACATCAAGTTCTTTAACGTACAGCTCTAGACAATGACTTCCACACAGAGATTATCCCAAAATCTCTCTGATTCTATTAATCTGAAAAAACCTATTGCTACCATCAAGTTATACATATAAAATAAGGCATTACAGGGTCATAATTTCATCAGTCAGATCTAAAACCCAATCAACAATTTCGAAAAACTCAGATAAAGCTTTTACAGATTCTCTGAAGAAACCTTATTTATTTATTGCTTTTCTTCTGACAGGTCAAGCTGTGGAATACGAGTACAAAACCTATACCTCACACTTGTTTCAGGCTAAGCAGAAGTTTAAAACTTCATGGAGTAAGTGGATTGTATTGAATTTTGAGAAACTGAGATCTGTTTTTATACCATGAATTACTTTCAGGCACAAAAACAACAATTAAGAGACATCAAAATTATTTGGCTGACAACCTAGATAATCCACCCAAAGTCCCGAGTGCTATTTTTAACCATTTTTAGTCATCACAAAAAAGGCAACATATGATAAGTAAACTGTAAACCTATTTACACAGAGTATTATATTTTACACACGCAAGCAAAGCTATAGCAAATAAAGTTTGAAATAAAAGGCTTACCTGTTAAGCCTTAAAAAAAGATTGGATTTACTTAGAGTTTAGAGCTACTTTACACTGAACTGCTTCATTCCTGACATTTACACATTAATTTAAAAGTACAGCTAGGCACAACTCTCTACATACAATAGTTTCACCTGTTTTAATGACAAACATACTGTGTTCTGAGCAATAGCTTGCTGGGTTTAAAAAAAAAAAAGAAGTCTGTGCGTGAATACAGGTGTATGTATTCACATTTTTTGCATCTGATGGAGGTGAAATTAATGCAAATGATTTGAAGAGCTTCAACTCTATCCAGTAAAGATGAGGTCACTGTATTTGTGTATAAGAACATGACTCAGTGAGTAACAAATTTGGAAGAGTAGCAAATTCCTTTTGAGAAGCAAATGCCTATTTTTAAACTTCAGTGTTGTATCTTTGACACAATCCTTTAAGGATTTTCCCACCAGCCTGCAGGACTAGCTTGGGCAAGTTCTGACATGTAGAGTGTCTACCCATTAGATCAGCAGATAATCACAAATGGTGATTTAATAAGTCATAAAATATTTATGACTTCAAACTCTGTATTGAGTTGCAGGTGTCATGTAGCCACAACACTTACTACATATCACGAAACAGTTGTGAAAGGCAAGCAAAAAAAAAAAGCCAACCCCAACAGCTTCATTATTCAATTTTTCTTAGATTGTTAACATATAACTGATCTTATTTCCTGCATTTATTAACCCAAACTGGGATGTTTTTCTAGAAACTAAGCAGATGGAAATGTAAAGGTGGTGCTTAAGCAGCTCCTCCATCACTGTGTGTGCGTCCCCTCTGTTAAGTCAGCGTTCAAGTGTATTCCAGGCAACCAGAGTCAACAGTCAAACATGCTGTACCCAGTACTGTATAAACCACACGTTTCAATGCCATTAATATGCAGAAGAAAGCAAATTTAAGAAAAAATTGAGTAAGAGTTAATGTTCTGTGCTAGGAGCATCTTTTTGTTATTCATGAAAACAAGTGGGCAAAGTGCAGAAGGCAATAGAAGGAGGAAGAAAATCTTGAGGAAGACTTCAAAATCCCTCCCTTTCAACAAGCAAACAAAGAATCCCACAAATCTTTAGTAAGATAACTCAAGAACCTTCATGCACTTTGGGGCAGTAGTTTTCACTTCATGACTGCTGTTTTCATTTGTTTTCACTTCAGACCTAAACCAATGATGTCAAATTTGAAATATGGCATAAATTTCATTTCATCACACTGATTTCTCATTTACTTGACTCTTCCCACTCTACATCTGCTGAAGTTGAAGAAAGACTTGGGTTTTTGCAGCAACATTTGCTGCACTTCATTTTTGCACCTGCTGAAAACTTTGACAACAGCAAGCTACGTGTTTGAAACAAACATCTTACTAGCTAATTCTGGGAAGGGAAAAAAAAAAAGGAGAGAGATGCCTATGTTTATTTAGACAATTAAGGGCAAGCTAACACTTTGGTTTAATTTGGATAGCCATTCCTAATACTGCTATATTAAAGATGCAGGCATTGTTTTAAAAAGCAACACTGGTAAATATTTAATAAAAATTTTGAACGTTAAAATGGATTGAGGACTGCCCAACAAATTTTAGACTTTAGAGCCGAAATCAAGCAAAAGTTAAAGCTCTATCATGAAGTACAGTCACTTAAGGAAAGCAATTTCAAGAGATATTATAATATTCAGCTTTTAGTTCACATTGCTCAGTAAGCAATCTTGCTCTTGAATGTAATAATACTTATGGTTCGACAGCATCTCACCAAAATGTTCTTTTTTCCCCGCTAAGGGCAGGAGGAGAGGGGAGGTGAAGTGCTGTTGGCATTTAAATTCTTTCAGTACTTTAACTTGGATTGCTGAGACACAACACAGAGAGCATGCAAGTCAACAAAAAGCACTCAAGGTACATTTCTCCTGTTCTCCATGACGTGTGGAAAAAATTCTTACATCCAGTACGCTTAACAAGGTGAAAAATGTTTAGGTGATGTGGTGGAGGCTCATCTTCACATGCAAAGGCACGCAGAGGACCAGCAGTGGGTGGGAGAACCCAAATACTGGCTGTCCCAGGAGAGTCATCAGCCCCACGGCCAGTGTGAGACCCACCACAGTGAGTAAATGGAAAGGCTCTCCAGAGCACCTCGCAGACTGAGAGCTGTTACTGCATACGGGGCTCAAACACCTCCTATGAGGCGCGTGGAAGAGCAACTTGGGCTCGTAAGAGTTGCTACGGGATCTTTAGGGAAGGGGAAAAGGAGGACTCAACGTGGTTTAGGAAGGACAAGTGTGGGAAAATAGAGGGATAAGGAAATAAAAGGGTCCAGTCCTTTACAAACCAGTACTGGACACGCCCTGTGGCCGATCAGCACCATCTGCCCTGTCTTCTCCCTAAACTCTATTTCTAACTATTTTCCTGGGTGAGAGGCTCTCTGTTCTGCGCGCACGGAGGTCTGAGTACCAGCAACACTGCAGTTAACGTGACCAACGCTACTGAAAACATCCCAGTACGTGGGACCAGAACCACTCTGGGCATGGAGAGCGTGCTGCCGCCAGGCCAACTGCTGAAGAACAGGGGCAGCTCTTTCAGTGGCTGACTGACAGCAGTGATTTACCCCGTGAATGGCCACACTGTGTGCTGCACTGCTGCACAACAGCAACTCTTTCAAAAATTATGCCAGGATAAACACATGGCATAAACAATCGATACAACTAATAATGATCTGCAAGAACAAAGAGGCCAAACTTAAGGCCATCTGCACAATGCTTTTCCTAGGAGCCGATGTAAAGCCAGCTTGTTTCAGTGATTGAAAGTGTCCTTCTTATTGTCTGAACAGTGGCAACTGTACTGAATGAAACACTTCTCAAAAAAAGCCGAAAATAAGTTTCACCAAGATACAACTGAAATCTGGCATTTGTGCTTGGCCAGGGTAAGAAGCACACATCAAAATCAAAAACAAAGTTTTCCTAAAAGAAAAACTTGCTCAGGTACAAAAAGAAAAATGGCTAATGAGCGAGGAGCTCATGATCTTATTCATATTAAAAGAATCAACGTTTGCTCTTATATGGTGTACTACATAAACTTTGCTGAAACATGTTCATATCTTAATCAATTTAACAGAAATATGCCAGCTAGAAATGTGCTGCAGCTCAAAAATCAGCCTTACCCAGAAAGCAGTTTACTAAAGAAAAACCCATTCCCATTCACCACGTGGACAACTCCAGCATCACTTCACCAAAGGACTGCTCAAACACCTGAAATCACTGGAGTGAGGCAAGCACTACTTTAGGGAAATACTCATCACAGATAAAATGAACTAACTCTTTTTGCCACAAGTAACGGCCAAAATAGACAAGTCTTAAGCTCACGGTAGTAAGGAAAGGATTCTCTATGGACTACTTGCAACTACATTGAAGGGACAAGCATCCTCAGCACAATTAGAAAATAAACTAGGAAGGTGCTGGGGTTTGTGGTTNCTGTAAATTGCAAGGGAAAAAAAAAAAACAATTGAAGCTCAAAATCTGCCAAGAAAGCAGACAGAAATTGCATGTGCTAGCTGGCTTGACAATAAAAGCTTTTGAAGTAGAAGTAATGCCCATATGAAATACATAAACCAGTTTCTCTATAAATAATGTTCACAAAACGGTTAGTTACACCCTATTATGTAGTTTTTAAAAACTTGTATTTTAAAAGGTTCTACAAGATAAAAATTTCAGATGTCATACATATTTTTCAGATAAAATTGTTTGTGAAGGCTCCCAACCACCTTCCAGTTAAAAACATTGTTAAAAATACAGCTAAGTATACATCTCAAGAATCCTTAAAAAAGGTGGGGTGAGCAATCACCTCCCTGTTCTTCTCATATGCATGGAGACTAAATGTTATGGTATGACAAAGCTAAATATACCTGCTGAAAAACCCCAGCATTATGAAATAACTAATATTTTCTGCATAATGAGGCAGAATTACAGTCCCATTACATGGCCAACCTTGAAAGCCTGTTATGACAAGAGGACCAAGTTACATGCCCTGGCTTACATAACTCCGGAAATTCTTCTTGGCTGTTTAAAAAACAAAATATGGCTTCATTAAAAAAATATAAAAGTACACACAAATTAACAGTCATATAGGGAGAGAGTATAGGTCAATAGCAAAGAGGCTGTAGTGCCTCATACCACTAATTCACTCAGTAGGCAACACTCTCAGGTGGCAAACAATTTGTAATATAGCCTGTTTTCCACTGGATTAACTCCGTGCCTGCCCATGCTTAAGTAGATTGAAAACTATGAAATCCTTCACAACATGATAAATCCTGGGGTAGATGACACAGCAAGAGGATCAAGACTCTTATGGAAAGTACAAGGAAGAGGAGAATGCAAATATTAGTGGGACTTCAGGCTGGTGTGTCAGAACACTGGTTGTAAGCTAATTTGTAAAGAATAATTATCCGAAATCAGCAATGCTGGGAACAGGTTAAAAATAGTTCCCATAACTTTGGTAGATATTCATCTCTCACTAGGTTCTCTGCTGGCACCACGAAAAAAAAAAAAAAAAGGGGGGCAAAAGAATTTTTAGTCTGTCTATAAAACTCTTTGGAGTAAGTGTCCTGATTTTAGAGAAAAAGAATTAAAACCAATTTTACAGTTTCAGAATCTTTTCCCTCTCTACGAGATTTGAGTATATCACTGTAACAGACAGCCTGAACTTTTTGCTGTGCATTACCAACTGCCCAAAAGAACAGTTAAGCAGTTGGAGCTATTTTGAATTATTGCTGCACAACTATAACTTACACAGAAGAGTTACTGAGTAGAAAGAATGCAATTTTAATATGGTCACAAGTGACTTATGTACCAAAGTTAAAATATTCATGTAAGTAAGAAATAAGCACAGTAAAATATTTAGAACTTGCAGAATGCGCAACAGGATCTAGTTATGGGAACCACTCAAAAACACAGAAGCTAAGCTCAACTGAAAAGAAAGACTCAAAAATTGGTCTAAAACAAGCTTCAACAAGACACAACAGCAAACACTTTTTATTTAATGTTTATAACTGAAAGTAACAAATATAAATAAAATTAAAAACGTGTTCAAACAACATTTTAAACATGTGAAACATGTAGAAGAAACAGTCTTAGCAAGGGCTCAAGGCAGGATTTGAGCAGGGCAGTAGGATAAACCAACAGGAACCTCATGAAGTGCCAAGACAAAGACAAAGTCTTGCACCTAGCACGGAATAACCCTGTAAAGCAGTACAGCCGTGCACCAGCTGGTGAGGAAACAGCTCTGCAGGGAAGGACCAGGGGGTCCTGGTGAAGCTGAACCTGGGGTCACATCTTGGATCCTGTCCATTTTGAGTGTGGAAGAAGTGTGCTCGCTCTCAAATAATAAAGGCTAATCACCTACCGGGCTGCATTAGCCACGGCGGCCTGAGGGAAGTGGTTATTTCCCCCCTGTTCAGCACTTATGAAAGTATTCAAACAGTTAAAATAATTGCAGCATTGATATTAAAAAAAAAAAGCGCTGGACTTCTAACAAGCTGTCAGTATTTACTGGAATTACACTTGGGGCATCATCCCAATAAGCTCTGCAAGTAGATCAAAAAGGCAGGACTACTTAATCACTATCCTAAAGCCAGTCTGAAGAAAATGTAATCAGGAGGAATTTGACTAGCTGACAAGACAAAACTGTGTCCCCACAAGAGCTTTCACAGGAATCAGAACCCAGACACCAAAGCTGAAGCTGACCAAAATCAAGTTCTTCACCCTTCCTGCAGCTAAAGAAAGCAACTAGAACTGGATCAAATAAGCAGTCGTTTTCTCTGACTTCTAGGGAGCAGGACACATGTATCAATGCCTATATTTATACCACTTCTGTTCACACCTTCATGCTTTTATCACATTAGAATACAAAAATATAAAAATAGTCTCAACCGCTGTGTTTGCAGACATTGGCATGCCAACTAAGCCCAGGAACACAACTTGGTTTCCTTAAAACTGCTGAAACAGAAGAAGGGGTTCTTAGATACAAATAATGTAAAGAAATATTTCTCTATATTGTCAGGTCTGCTAAAAAAGGGGAAATGAAATTCAGAGCATCACTGAAAAACTTTGCAACTAACAAGTCATTTAATAAGGAGGCGCTATTCAGAGTGTTGTCGGCACTATATTCAGCATGGAGTGAGCAGACATGAACTAATGCAGCTGCACACATCTGGTTTGCTGTCTATGCTACTGAAAAACAAACAGGTGCAAGTGTTATGAAAAAGAGTTTCAAAGTAGTGAAGAAACCACAAATGATCTAAATATTGAGTAGATGGGGGAAGGGAAGAACAGAAGAGAGTCTCAGAGACATTCCAAGCCTGGTGTAGGCAGATTCCCTGAATTACAATCTAAAAATATTTCCCTTGCAGAACAGCCCTGACCAGATTCTCCATAGAATAAGAGTCACATTCACAGACAGAAAACACAATATTTGGAGTCTTAAGAAACTTGCAGAAACTATGCAAATGTAATTTCAACCATGTTGACAGTATTATTTCTATTTGAGCTGTGTGTGCTAAGAGGACAAAACCGGTATAAGATGCAACCTTGCCTTTGCAAAGAAAATATTACCAACTTGATTGCGCAAAACAATTCCTTCAACGCAACATGGAGGAATGCAATAAAACTCTTGATATAAGAAATGCAAAAGGCTTGCTTAAGTAGCAGCCTGCAAATTGAAGCATTTGCTTGGCCTCATCCCAAGACAGTTCCTCTGGTTTTCATCCTTCTCATGCTGACTGTCTGACTCACCAAAGCGTTCGCATTCTTCCATTCTAATCTTCAACTTTTTGATCTCAGTGGAATGGACAATTTACCAGATATGGCGATGAAGCTGGAGTCCACCTTGTGAACTCATTTCCACAATTATCCCTCCAGATTGTGTCTTGGCAAAGCTTCCACATGAAAACCTTTCCATTAAAGTTTTATTTCATGGATGCCACCACTGATTCAACAGCCAAGTGAACAGGTAAGTTCTGCTTTTGCACTCAGTATGTATATATATTCAACATCTGCATAACCGTGACCTTTTACTCAAGAGCAATGTTCAAAGCAAACTTGTGGACCTTGCTAAGGATGCAAAGCATTTATAGGAGTTTAAAGGGAAAAAATGGTCAAGGCCTTGGAAGAGAGCCCTAAAGAGACAAGCTGTACCAGGCTCAGGAAATCCCTGATATGAAAATAGCTGGGTCTGGGAAGGACTCAGGTTAAGCCTCATACATACGCTTACCCTGTTTTTATGCAGACATTTGCTTAGGGCTACAGTCAAAGCAGGATACGGGGCAAGATGCACTCTGAAAATTCATCACCACTGTTAGGTAGGATGAAGTTTACAAGAAAGACTAGGTTCACAAAGAGCAACATAGAGTAGCTTTGCCATGAAGAAACTTGCATCAATGAATTCCCACCACTATACATAAAAATATAACAAAAAATTGCCTCAGGATGGTGGGGCTGAGCTGATGCTACCAGGACTCCAATAAGCTACACAGGGAGGGTTTTGTGGAACAAGACATGGAAAGCAGGGGGAAAAGGAAGAAAAAGAGATTCTGAAAATATAATCTGATGCATTTTCAATGGCTCTCTGCAGACAGTAATCCATCCTTCTTCAAACCACTTGCAGTGCACTTCACATGCTTTTATACAACATGAGCAATCCTACCTGTGAGGTTTCACAAGTGAGCTGCAGCCAAGGTGATTTAACAGCTCAGTGCAGGCGACAGTGGCGGTCCTGCTCTCCCTGTTCCAGTTCATGCTCTCCCACTCCTCCTCCTACACCAGTTCTAGTCTTACCTGAAACGTCACTGATTTCAACTAAGTAATAGACAACGAAAGTAGCAAAACCATTAATATTTTTCTGTTAGTTTAGTGGGATAAATCAGCTCACCACGGAACAGCTCAGATGAAAGAGGCAGAAGAAGTGAGCAGCTGGGAAGCTGTGAGGAGCGGAGTGAGTGGATACTGCCCCTTTCAGCATCATGAAGCTGTTACACATCAGCACAGCCATTTCATGAAAACTCCCCCTAATTCAGCTACTCTTGAACAGAGCTTTTGGCTAAACATGCAAAAAAAAAAAAAAAAAAGGATTTTAAAAAAACCCAAACAAACCTCAGAATATGTTTTCAGTTAAATGGATTTTTAAGTATTTTTACATCTTATTCACACAAATCCATTTATATTTGGAAATACAACAATGCATATCAAGACCTTAGCTTACTATGCTGTCTATTAAAATCACTTTGATCACATTAAAAATGTAGAAGCAATATATATGTTGCTGGAAAAGTGTTAAGAAAAGGCCAATAAATGACTAGTAGCGATGATTTGCTAGGTACCTAGAGCCTGAATTAGCCAAGTTACTAAAAGACTATCTTCTTCCAAAGTACAGATAATATTTTCTTCATTTTTTGGTTTATTGAGTGAGTTTAGTTGAGTAAACTACTATTTAAAATTAAGAAGCCTTCTGAATACTGAAAAGACAGGAAACCTTATTGTCATCATCCTACCTATAATAAAGCAACTGGATGCAAGGGAATGAGAGGTACTGCATTCTGGGGGGAAAAAAAGACCAGAAACACACACATCTGTTTACTAACTGTAGATAATAACACTTCCTCTTTCTCACTAAAACGTCTGTTTTAAATGCAAAGCAACTTTTCCCCCAGTGTAGTCACCTCATTTAAGCTTGTGTTGTTTAACTACTAGGGACAGTTTAAAGCCCAAAATAGAACCAAACTTTAGATTACTTTCCAGCAGCTCAGTGCTGGTAGGTTCATCTCTTCTAGGTTTTCCTCAAGATAATACACACCGTAACAGGTCAGTTGTTTTAAAGCAGTTTCTAGGACCATTTAAAATCTGATCAACTATGTGTTTTGCAAACAACATTTTGTTAAATGTTTTACCTTCACTCAGGCTTTTCAGAAATGTTTTAGTTTCAGTTTTCCCTAAAAGGAATCTATTTCTAACAAGTATTAATACTGTATGCTTGCACAGCTAGCAGTCGATGTTCTAGATAAGCATTTCTAGAAACTTACTGAAATCACATGACCAGTAGTATAGTTTCTGCATGTCATCTATCAAACAAGGAACACTACCATAGGATTGGAGACTATCAATTCAAAATTTAAGATAGGAGAAATTACAAGGGGAGATTCTGACGATTTCAGAGTCACCTAAACACTATGCAGACCAATAGAATTTGCAGGAAACATTAACAAAAGGCATGAAAGTAAAAGGCATGAAAACAGAGACAAATAAAAAGTGATTTGAAAAAATATCAGTAAAAATATTAAATTAGTCTGGCATAAAGAGCTAACAGTTTTCTACAAAAATATGGAAGATCTAGTTTATTCAGTCTAGTCAACCTAGACTCCATGAAGATGTCTGATGTAGTAGCATGCAGAAAATAACTAGGAGGCTCTGGTGACTAGTAGAAGATGTCAAGATACCTGAGGAATTGACTACAGCTTGCTATGGATGTAACAGGACTGAAAGTAAAATATCAGCTTGGATGGAGGTTACCTCTCCAGGACTCTTAAGAATCCACCTCAAGACCAATCTTGTACAGTGTCTTCAGCAGTGACTTAGTCAGAAAGCAAGGGTTTTCTAGCAAGCTAGAGGCATTGGAAGAAACAGCTAACTAAAAGTAATGGAAACTGTATGAAATTTAGTAGTGTAAAAAAGAGTACGTTTCTACTAGGATCTCAGGGTTGACCTCTGGCAGAGAGGGAGAACAGAGAAGGCAAAGAGTGCAGGTGTCTTAGGTGGTCACAAGAGCGTTTATATAAGTCTAACACAGTTGCAATATGATCCAGATGCACAGAGTTATCTCCAGCACAAAGAGGGAAACTCTCATCTGGAATGGTATATTCAAACTAATCAAGCATGCTCAGCATTCAAAGCCTAAGACTACACAGAAAACATAGCAGAGTGACAGAAGGAATGGAGATTTTGTGCAAGACTAAAAATTGTGGTCTGAGTAATGGCTGGGAGAAGATACGACTATGTCAGCACATACAGTGGGAGAGCAAATGTGAGCAACAGAGGGAAACTGCTGCATCTAAGAACAGTGAAACGTCACTGGCACAAAAATCAACTAGTCATGGACATATTGGGTGTTGGAAGAAAGGTCTCAAGCATCAGAGCGCTTAAGACTCCAGGACCTACTTTCAACTTCTTTCACTGAGAGTAGAAGGAAAATAAACTTTATTTTATAAGGCTGGAGACTAGAGATTCCTAGAAAAGTAACTAAATGGGATGGTTACTTAGAAATCAGGTGACCCTTTATTTTAAAGCAGCAAGGTCCTAAAGTTGGAAAGGCTTTTATAATTATACAGAACTGATATTCTGTGTTCAGAGGTAGTGAAAGCCATCACAAGTGGCTAGCACCAGGGTAAGACTTTAATTCCATCACACTCAATGCTGGCTCTTTGAGGGAACAGTAGCAACATCCCATCTTCCAAGCTGAAGTCTAGGGTTTTAATTTTTTTTTTTTTTCATCCAGGGCAACCTTTTGTAGCACATCTACCTCCAAAAGACAAAGTAAAGAAAACCCAGGATTCTTCGCATAGTCGTGTACCAGATTAGCAACATGAACACACCATAGCTAACTGCTGCAAGACTCTTCTTTGCTGGACAAGTCAACAGGTTACATAAGCTTTGAATTTTTAAAAAGATGAACAAGCACACTAGCTTACCATTAGATATGTGAGCCTTAGGCCTTAGAACAATGGGGTATTTTCAAAAAGAATTTGAAATGCTCTGCATGATATTGCTTTATAAAAGATAATGGCCTCATTTTACATCCCGCTCTGCAGCAACAAAAGTTTCTGTGTTATTTACAAGCTGATAATACAAGAGTTTGCTTGTATATAGTATTTAGGAGCTGCTTTATAAACGTACAAGAGATTAAAATCATTGGTACTTAAAAGGCAAGTTTTTTTTTTTAAAGTGCATATATAAAAAGTAGAGAAATAACAAGTGTTTAAAGAAACAGAGAAATTCCATTGGAAAGTAAGAAATACATTTCTCAGCAGTTTCATTTTTCAGCTGTGTTTCCAATTCAAACATTTCATCTTTCTACTAGAACAAAGATACATGAAAGTGAGTGAGTCAAAATCAGTTACAAAAGTGAAACTATCTTGTCTGGTTTTACTATTTGAGGAAAAAGGTTTTCGAATGCCTGTTCTATATGTCTTGGCAGTTAAAATTATTTGTGTTACTTGAACTTAGAGATCCTTTAATTAATTTATTTTTCAACTGATTAAATTGCAGGCAACCTAGTCAGGGAAATTTGCTTTGAATAAAAAAGGATGCTGTTGAACATAGCGATTTCCCTTAGAAATTCTTCGTAAGGATGACAGTCGTCTTACATTTGTGCTTCTAAAATGCCTTCCACAATGAGGTGCTGACCCGTAACAAAGAACATGGGCATTATCACAATACAAATAAAGGCACGAGTAACTGCTGGATACAAAGACAGAAGTGGTTAATGTTCTCTAGCTAATGTTCAATAAAGAACTGAGAATACTGCCTGTCTGTGTATCAAGACAATAAAAAAAATACAAAAGAAAGAAGCAAGTCACATATATTCCTTCATGATACATATATCTACTGAACTTCTCCATGAAACTGTTACACGTGATCTCTTTCAAGAACACTGTGAACAAACACATACAGAAGTCATATACCTTAACGTAAATGTAACCATAAGAATTCAACAAACAAAATGGTTAAGAAACAAAGAGGTTCCAGCAGCAACAATAATGTCTGCAGTATCAAACACACCTACAAAAAGTTTCTAAAGGGCAACACCAAACACTGGAATGCAACACCTCACTGAAGTTTTTTCTTCACACACTAGTATTAATTTAAATTTATGCAGTACTATCCCCAGTTGAACCTCAGAAGCTGACTCTTTGCTAGATTACATTTAATAACTGAGCCACAAACAGACCCAGGTAAAGTACTGACAAATGTGTAATACAGCTCAACCAGCTAAATCAGCCACAATTTCTTCAACGTATGTAGAAACATGTGGTATGTTGGGGGTTTTTTTGCAAAAATCAGCCCCATAGTTTCCAGTATGATTCTTTGATTAGTATAAGATTCAAAGAGGCTGTTGGACTTAAACTGAAGTGTCAAAATAGGTCAAAATTATAATTCCTTAGTTCTCCCAGGGGAAGTTCCCAGGATCGCTGAGATGCTCATGCCAACTGAAAAATCATGTTGATCAGAAAACATACCACATTAACCATTTAATTTTTGCCTAGCAAAAAAGTGTTTCTGTGGCCATAGTAGAATCCATTCCAATAGCTGCTACAGGGAGCCAAAGACTCAGACCAACAACTAACAGCCTCACTACATTTTTTCACTCCTGTTATCATGTACAGAAGCTGTCTGTACTGGACATTGCTGGTAACATGATTAGCAGTTTCAGAAGTGCCCAGGAGTTCCTGCTATCAAGAACATGTTATCTTGCGTATCTTTCATATCAAGGTGCAGGAGAGAGAGGCATGAACACTGCTGGTTTGAAAAAGATCTATTAGGGATCCAAACAAGAGCATTTCCCAAGCTTTGCAAAATTAGCAAGCATAGGGGCCAACTTCAATAACACTTAACATACTCGCGCACTGGCTTAGTTAACGCGAAAAAGTCCCGCATCAGCTTTTAAAAACAGCGCAGGAATCATTACTCGCAGTGTTACAAGGGCTTTTACAAGTTTTTTTCCACACGTCAAGAAAGTCGAAGCAGTTTATTAACTGCATGAAGTTTATGTTCCCCCTCCCCCTAAAGGGACTAAGCTATGCTTGCATTTTAAAAACTGGTGATACATAGAAAAAAAAACCACTGATGATAGAATCTCCCTTTTATGAGGCACATACATTGTTCAAATATTGCTTGAGAACAGCATGAAAAGAGATGTTCTCCATGAATCAGAACCTATTAGGAAGAACTTAGGAGTTCTTGATATACAGCTGTTCCAGCACATTTTTTGTAATAAACTATTTAAATTAATAAGCCACTTTCATACTATTTCACCATCTTTCAAACTTTTGTAATGATGTTTGGAAAACCAAGTATTATTCTTTAAAAAGTCGTAAGAATCATCAGCCATGCATACAACATTTGGTCACTTTATATTAAGAGTCCATGCATTAATATATTCATGATTTATAAAAGGTAAAGGCTTTCACAAATCATTAACCTACATTATTAAATGCTATGGCATCCCACAGCTTGCTCATGGTAATAGCATGTAGCTACCTATTCTACCTTGTATTACCACGGTCACACCCCTCTATAACATGCCCACAATGTGTTTATAACATGCAACAGTTCATAAATGATTTATAAAGAAATCTTAAAATGAAATATGCCCCTGT
>WAAD01003977.1:194623-210370 GCA_013389945.1 Fregata magnificens | reverse complement strand
TCTCAAGAGCTTTCCATTTAATCAAATTTAGGACCCACCAAGAAATTTGTTTCATTTCTTAATGTGCACTGCAGCTGAAGGAGGTTTTGAAAGAGCCTCCAAAAGGAAAGACGGCTGGAGATTAGTACTGCTGAAAGCAGCTCAGTAGTGCAAATTCTCCAAATAATCTGCATGCATTTCACTGTCTTCATTAGCAATTACTTTAATTGTACCTAAAAAAGAGGGGGGGGGGGCGCCTCCCTGTTTCAATGTTTAACATTTCTTTTTCTGGTAAGGGGGGGCGGGGGGGGAAATGTATTGCCTATACAAAAGGATAAAAATTGAAAAGTCATTAAAAACATCATCTGAAACATACAAAGAAAATTCAGAGCAATACAAAGGGTCACGACCAGAGACTTCAACATCGCCTCACAGTTAAAGATGTTAGGAGGCAGTCAACTTGCAGGCAAGCCACAGGCAGCTGTGGTTTTCTAACACACAGAAACTGGAGCGAAGCTCGCAGTGCAGCCCGCCTTCAAAATATACTCCCTGTTCAGAGTGACAAAAGGCTAACAGTTAAGTGTACTGCACCTATGTCATTTTTATCTCTGCTGAGGATTTTAATTACTGCCTGACACTGCAAAATGTATTTTAAATAGTTGAAGAAGGTTTAGCCTCTTTCTTTCCAAATAAAGTAATTCTCTAATACCTAGAATGACTACAACTAGCACTGATAAGAAGAAAAAGCTTATGATGAGACCTTTTCCAGATGAAACACAATAAAAGCCAATGCAGGGGGAATCGCATCAAAGAAAATGCCTCAACTGGAACAGCCTCATCCCTCCGGAGTCACTGGCATCTCCCCTTTCCCCTGCCTGCTCACCAGGGCTGAGATTCCCCATGGCAGAAGGTCCCACCACCCTGCAGAGTGGTGGTGCACAGCAGGTACCGGCCAGGTTTCACCCAGTTACTCCATGAAGCAGTAAACTCCTCTGCCACAAGGCAACGTTTGTGTCCTGGTGATTCCCATTACTCTTGACATCCCTGCAACCTTTCTTCCCCTCTTTAATTTATTTCAGGGGGGGGGAAAGTCCTAGCAAGTACAAGAGCTAGGGCAGAACTGTAATTCATGAGACAACCCCTTCTCTTCCTACAATCCTCTCAGTCGCCACACATCACCAACTTCCACAAGTGAAAGATGTTCAAGCAAGAAGTCTTCCTAGCTAAATAATGCTAACTGACACCCCAAATTGGCCAAACCTGTGAAATGACTGTTCTAGGCTGTTCTGTAAGTACAGTGTGACATTCTTGTATCATAATGCAGCAGCAACACAGGACCTAAATAACTATATGAAACTCACCTTATTTCTAGTGTTTTTTAACTTTTAATACTGCCACTGCAACTTATGTTTAACATGTTTGCATGCAATATAGGTGAGAATACATATTTATATGTATTCTCATCTATATGCTGTATGCTTTCAATTAGTAGTACTAAAACCTTGCCACTTCCTACATTAATGACAGAGTTGTGTATCAAAATTTAACAAGGCAATTACACTCAGAACTCCTTAATCCTACCAACACGTATACAAATGAAATGCTCAACTTCACATAAGCATCCCTACAGAACTTTCATTCCTATTGCAGATCATTCAAGCTGATGGGGTTACTCACATACAGCAAGTTAAGCATGTATGTAAACTTTTGGAGGACATGAGCTTAATTACATATACTACAGAGGAAGCTAAATATGTTTCAAAAGGTTATTCATATTTTTCAAGCCCTTTCGGTTAAAGGACAAGAGTCATCATCAATTATAAGCTACAGTCAAACAAGCATTCATTGTATCTCAAAAGGAGAGCTTCTTTTAGAGATATTTTTAGCAAAAGGAAATTCAGTGAAATTAGCCAGTTCTGCCAACTACTTCCATTTTCCAATGCTGTTCAAACTGACTTCCTGTCAATATTAATTGACATAAAAACATTTAACTATTATGTGCTGGAGAATTTGGAAAACTGAATAAGACTGCTGCTTGCTTGGTGCAGCATATGAAGGAAAATAAAACTTCTAGAGAAGTTAAGGAAAATAATCTCCTCCTGTTCCAAATATTTTTTTTTAAAGTAAAATATTTGTAAATAGCTATAAATAACCAGCATCAGAGTTTTGATTCACTCCTCCTGGTGTCTGGTGAACATAATCCAGATGTAGTTATTTTCTTCTGTCAACTGTAACTGACGAAACTTCAGAAACACAAACAACTTCAGCCTAAATTGTATCACTTTCCTTAGCTGCCTGGAAAAGAATAACACATTGACCTTGCATATTTTACTGATTTTTTTAAAAATATGTACAAGTAATTGAAAAGATATTTCAGTTACTCTGAACAAAACAACCCAAAACATTTATGCAATAAATGTTTTATAAAAAAAACCCCGTGGTAATGTAGGAACAATCATGTCTGCAATTCTAGGAATAATACTAAACTAATCACCTGCAGCTTGGTAATATAAATACTGATGCTTCCTGGTCATTATCTAATACAACATGAGTCTTGAGATAAAGGGTTTCACCCAACTGCTATTCAAAGAAGGCTGTAAAAGACTTAACTGTCTCCTACCCAGTACTGCAGAGCAACTTTACTATCCCCCCCACCCCCCCAACCCCACTGCCAATATTACTTCACAGCTTAGTAAAGATTCCCCCCCCCTCCATTACATCTTTTAATTTGATTTTATATGAATAAACTCTCGAGCAGTTTGCATGCAGCTCTCTAATGAAATGTCACATCAGGCAACTGGCACCAGGGCTGCACTGGTGCCAGGGTGACCAAACCCCAGGTGCCGGAGGAGGCCAGCCAGCAGGAATGGCCAAAGCTCACCTCGCTGATGGCACCAAGGTCCCACTGCAAGTGTCACTGCTCCTGCCCCAGCGCGGTGGGACCCCTCCAGAAGAGGTTGTCCCTGCATGAGTTACTCTCAGCAATCCCTCAGTTCTCAGAGGACGCATTACGTGTCTTGTGACTTGCACGTATATGAAAGTTTCCTGCATGTTCACAGAGAGACCTTGAAGAAGAAATCGTTAATTGAAATAAAATATTCTCCCACTGCTGAAATATTTCCCTCTCAAGCGATGAGACCAACCGCCAGTCTTTTGCGCCAAAGGAACATCCTCATAGCACATCAGCTTTCAAAACGGTCACTTTACAGCTCCACTTCAACACCTACTGGTTCCTATTCTGTGTTTCAGTAGACAAAACAGGCACTTTAAATCATAAACATTTCTAATATTCTGAGCATGTGATATCCAAGGCATCATTTTCACTAAAGCCTAATACATTACACTCAAATAAAACAAAATTTTACTTCTTCTGAAACGTAGCAGGAAACCTACAGGCCTGCATTTGAAACGAAAATTCCTTACTACATGTATAATTTTATATCATGGAATAGGAATGATTTTTCTCCTCGTTCTGTGTTTGTACTAAACTTAACCCAAAGGGCACACACCATAGCTTGGGCTTTTCAACCCAAATAACAGAACAGGATCATTCCAAATATTAAACATGTGGAAGAAATAAGGAATCAGCTCATACTTGACACTCCGGAGTAAGCAGACAATGATTCCATGACATAATAAAAAAGAAAATGTTTTGAGATTGCAATTCTGATCTAGGAAATTCTGATTAGTCAGACCTAAGTGGCTTTTAACAGCAAGGCAGAGTTCAAATGCTATCTAGTAATTGCAGCAACACCTGTTCACAAACAAACAACAAACAGAAAAAAAAAATCTACCTTAAAAGTATTTACCTTTTACTTAGAATAGCATGGGATATATCAAAAACATTTCATATTCCACTACACCACAAACATGAACACATCAATAAACAATGGCTGAAATTTAAAGTTTAGCCCAAGCGGCTAGAACAACTTTCCATTCTCAATACCACATATGCAAAAAAAAGATGGTCACTACTTTCATTTTAAACCCAAGTAGCTTAAGCCAACGAGTCACTTGCAAACAAAGCACATTCTCTCCTACAATTTACTAGCTTCAAACATCTGACCTACAGAGTTTTCATCTGCGTAAGTGCATTTGAGCTTCTGCCCCTGCAGCCACCACAGACCAGCTGGGAGCAAACTGCTGAATCAGTCACCAGGCGGTTGCACGGCTCCTCTAAAAACAAAACCTCATTCAGAGGTATGGAGACAGCATGGGAACAACCAGCTGTCGCACCGCCACAGATCCAAAACGTCACCTGATCTATCTCAACAAAAGTAGTGCTCCTGAAATACACCAGGTAGACACTTCCTCTTCTTTGGGAAAACTCCTTTATTTCAGAGTACAGGACGGTCAATGGCAGCAGCATCATAATACTCTAATGGTTCTTAGTGCCAGCTGCGATGGCTGGCTTGTTCAACAGAGAAGGCTCACCATTAAATTCATCTTGGTCCTGTAAATGAACGGCCAGCAGATCATAGTTTATAGACTACCAGTCGCGCCTGATTTCAATATACCTGGATGTGACCCCACTTTCCCCCCTAATCCGCTCTCACACTGAGGGAACAGCTTGTTGCCTCCCCGGACGCACAGCCTGAGCCTGTGGAGCTGGGTCAGTGAGGAGGCCTGGACCCTGACAGCCCACTAAGCCCTTTAGGATATCTTCATCTGCCAAAGGACTGCAGCCAAGACCGTTCCCTGCCTGCTTGCTGCTTCCACGGCTGCAGAACAGCTGAGCATAACCCGATCTCGCATTCAAGAAAAACCTGGAGGTCAAGGGAATGACTGCACAAACATCAGACCAAGAGGACAACTAGACCATTTTTGAAGGCTTGCTTACGCTTTACTTGTGGTTTCTTAAATCAGCAGACACATCTGTAACTGTAGGCACCCAATTACAAACCTAGGTGCAATTAAAGCTGAAGTTACTATAAATAAGCAAATCAGTTTCAAGAGGCATTTGGAGGTTGATCGCTTTGTACTTGCAGAACCAGGCATATCTCCCAGGACATCCCATGCCGGCTTCCGACACAACTGTGCCCTTTCATGGCAAACACACAGACACGCGGACATTACTCCCTGTTTCGAAGCTTTCGAATCCATCTTTTCATGCACTGGTCACCAGATTTGCTGCACTCTGGAAGTACTTCTGTATTGGGTTTGTGTGGTGGTTACACGGGTGGCTTCTGTGAGAAGCTGCTAGAAGATTCCCCTATGTCCGACAGAGCCAATGCCACCCGGCTCCAAGACAGACCCGCCACTGGCCAAGGCCGAGCCCATCAGCAACGGTGGTAGCACCTCTGGGATAACATATTTAAGAAGGGGCGGGGGGGGGGGGGAGAACAACCCTGTGCAACTGCAGCCGGAAAGAANGACCCACGCTGGGGCAGTCAGTTCCTGAAGGACTGC
This sequence comes from Fregata magnificens, assembly GCA_013389945.1. Classification (NCBI taxonomy): domain Eukaryota; kingdom Metazoa; phylum Chordata; class Aves; order Suliformes; family Fregatidae; genus Fregata; species Fregata magnificens. The sequence continues at coordinate 204,982 of WAAD01003977.1, read as the reverse complement.
ACCCTGTGGAAGGGACCCATGCTGGAGCAGTTCGTGAAGAGCTGCAGCCCGTGGGAAGGACCCACGTTGGAGAAGTTCATGGAGAACTGTCTCCTGTGGGAGGGACCCCATGCTGGGGTAGGGGAAGAGTGTGAGGAGTCCTCCCCCTGAGGAGGAAGGAGCAGCGGAAGGAGCGGCAGAGAAAGCGTGACGAACTGACCATAACCCCCATTCCCCGTCCCCCTGCGCTGCTGGTGGGAAGGAGACAGAGAAATTGGGAGTAAAGTTAAGCCCAGGAAGAAGGGAGGGGTGGCGGGGGAGGGAGGCCTTTTAAGACTTCAGTTTATTTCTCATTATCTTACTCTGATTTGATTGGTAATAGATTAAGCTAATTTCCCCAAGTCGAGTCTGTTTTGCTCGTGATGGTAATTGCTGAGTGATCTCTCCCTGCCCTTAACTCGACCCAGGAGCCTTTCATTATATTTTTCTCTCCCCTGTCCAGCTGAGGAGGGGGAGTGATAGAGCAGCTTTGGTGGGCACCTGGCATCTGGCCAGGGTCAACCCACCACAACTTCATTGCAGTAAATGCCAGGTCACATACCAAAGTCCAGATCTATCATGACAAAAAGGCTCCACACTAGCAGACAGAAAGTCACCTACGCCTTAAGTTCCTAGAGGGTAGAAATAATCTTTTGTGCCCTGCCTTTGAACTTATCTAGCAAGTACAAAAATATACATACTGTGATTCATTCTATGCACTCCAATGTTATTTTTATGAAGCATTTTCTCTTTTTCTCCTTTACAGGGAAAAAACCACTAGTTTTTGGCCAAGTTATAAAATACTGTTTCATGTTTTTGTAGAAATAGACTCTAAGAGCAAGTACAAAGAATTCTGCTAACTCCATGCGGCAGCTTACTTTAATATATAAAAAGGTACTTTCTGCATGTGTGGTCCCCCAGCATGTACCTTTCGGGCTGCATGTCTCCGTTTCCATGGTAACTCGTATCAGCAGGCTGTATAATCCTGCATAATACATGAAATTTGAAAATCGTAACTTGCTAGATGAAACAAATTTCCCGGTCTTAGTACAGGTCCTAATAGCTAGATAAGCCTAAAAAACGGTTATTCTGAACGGACACATTAGTCTAGGAAAATCCAGCTATCTCATTTTTGTGACTATACAAATTCTGCGTCTATAGTGGCATACAACCTTCCACAAGAGCAAGTGCTCCAATCTACCCAATACCCTCCTTTGAACAAAGATCACCCTACTGTAGTAAAAACTTAACTTTCCGCTATAAAAAAACTTCACTATTACCACTACGCAGCACCCAGGCACTACCATTCAGATCCCTCAACAAGTCCTATGAACAAAGGAAGCAGCCTGCCACACACAGCTTTGTTACAGATTTGATAGAAAATAGCATTGGTCTCACCAAAGGTGATGATGCAAACTTCAAACCAGCACCAAATATTTCTCTTTTATTCATCGTCTCCTCTGAGCAATAAAAACAACATATCAAAACAAAACCAACCAAACAGGAGACAAAACAAGAATGATGGGGAGGAGAGAAAGTAAACACACAAAGCAACAATACAGTAATATATTATCTACTAATTATCTATATTATCAACAACTTAAGTTATGTTGATCCTACAGAAACTGAGACAAATCACATGTAAATCCCATCTCAGCCAAATAAAACATTGCTCTATTACTATCTAGGGTAGCATCCTACCCTGGCTCCTACCAGCAGCACAGAATTATCTAGCAAAAAACCAAAAATATTGTTCATTGTAGTATTTCTCTCTGTTTCTTTGTCTCTGAATTTGGTGCAGTAAGTTTGCTCATCTTCTTCAACATGCTTTTATGTAATAATTATGACCATTTCACAAAGTTCAGTGCTGGATGACTCTCAGTCTCTTGAATTTTCTGACCATAATTAGTGACTCTGTAAGTCACAAGATCCCTTTGCAGAGGGTTACCATGCTAGGAAAAAACCCTATCTAAAAATCCACTTCAAATGCGCTTTTAACGCAATTCTGACCATGAAAAGGAGCGATGGCTCTTTATGTTCTATGTTCTAGCAGACAAAGCCACAATAACTACATACGGCAGCTCAGCACTGCACAATATCTGGCCCCTGTTCAAATTTTTTTTTCTAGCTAAGATTATTTGCAGTTCTTGATCTTCAGCTACGATGAGAAAAGCTTGGATATATTTGTTTTATTGAGCACCTAGTTTAAATATAAACTAATGTACAGAAAAGGACATATGCAATAACATTTACTTTCCAACTAACATACGTGAGAGTTTGGAAGATATACAAGCGTCTGGTAAAGTCCAAAGAAAGACATATTTACCCACAAGTTTCCAATTATAAATCTCCTCACTTTTAGAAGTCATTAACATATTTTACACCTAACCTGCTCTCAGAAAGTAAGTATCTCCTTGAACAGATCAGCATTCTTCACAGAGAAAAGATAACAGCCATAATCAGAATCAAATTTGCTCCAATTTAAGTGTACATTTCCGCTTCATTACAACTAAATTGAATAAAAAGAAAATTTATTTGAAAACTGCGCAATGATCAGCTCATGTTGTTTTCTTCAGGATGGCGTATTTTCCCAAAAGTTTACATTATATATTTAAATATTACAGGAAACCAAAACAAATTTAGAATATTCTGAATGAAAAAAATCAAAAAGATCTCCACATCTTCCCCCATTACTGCTTAACCAATGTTTTTCCAGTGAGTTTTTTTTGTTTGATTTTGTAATTTGACCCTTTCAGATAAATGCATTTTACCTGCCAAAAGCAAACTGGTTCAGGCCAAGTTAGTATATAGATAGAAGGAGAGTACACAGAAACTGCTACATTTCAGATAACTGGATGTAAGTTACAACACCCTAATGTCTTTTTTCCAGCAAACATTCACCTAAGCATGATGCAATGGACCACTGCTGCCCTCTGAGTATTCTTATTCAGATGCAAGAACTGCAAACTGCCAAAGAGAAATGGTATTCTTCTGTACTATGTTTGTCCACTCCAGCTAGATTCTCATTATTAACCGCCACATTTCTAAGGTTAATTGCATTTTGCCTACCCAGATTCTCCCTGCAGTTTCAACTGGATTTTGCATTATTCCCTCCCTGTCCTCACCCTCTTGTGCTGCATTGCTGCACATGGTTAAACAGCTTCCATGTTCCACCAGGCAGACCATCGTCTTGCACCACTGCTTGAAACGATGCTTACCCACAGCTGGAGAAGCCAAAGCAACTTAGAAATACCTTGGGGAACTTTGTAAATTAAGGGCACCATAGAAATGTAGGCTCATTATACACCCTGATAAGGTGGTGAAGAATAAAATTGCTCCCAAGTCTTTTTCAAAGCTTTCAACTGTTTTTCCCCATGAGCAAAACAGATTTAAACATAATGACATAAAGCAGTGAAATATTATTTAAGCAAATAAATGCATACTATAGGTGACTCAGGTAGCACTGTATACAGCTATATACAGCCAATCCTCTGTGGCAAAGGCTTCTGCAATCACATTGAACTTTTTTACACTGCACTCCTCAAAGCTGACGTTTACCAGCAGCTGCCTGCCAGCCCTTGAGGTTTTTTGGGGTTGTTTTGGGGTTGAGGAGAGGGGCCTTGAGGGGACATGAGAATAGAGGGAAAAGGTAAGACTTGATTCAGCTGTTTATAAGACTGAGAGCTGGTAAAAGCATGCCGCTTTGTTCATGTCAAAGGTAATCTTAACACTGATTTTGTAACAACTATGGTGGCTTTGGTGTAGATTAGGGACTAGAAATCTGTTAAGAAGATGTCTGGTGCCACTGTGAATTTTACCACATATTCAATCCTGGCCACTTTGAAACCTCTAATAAGAAGACTGCGAGGAATTCCTCTGGCAACAAAGAGCCGAGTATTTCATAAACCCTCAGCCTGTTTCACCTCCTCAACTCCTACAAGCTGACTTCTTTTGATATAAGGCATTCCCACAAAGCAAGTCAAACGCACAGTGGCTGAACTGGCCTTTCCTATCTGGCTGAGACACCCTCCTACCGTCCTCCCCACCTTCCATGGGGTCACAGCGGCCACACAGAGGAAAAAAGCTCCTGCCTAGAGCACAGGCAAGCTGAGAAATACAGGGAAGGGAGAAACGGGCAGAAGCTGGAACAAGAGCGGGGATAGGAGGCTGGCAAGCATGGGTGGCGGGCAAGAAGCAGCTGGTAAGAAACTCCACAAAAGAGAATATCAGAGACATAAAAATACTGAGACAGTAATCAGTCAACAAACACCACTCCTGCTCCTACACACTGCATGGAGAAGGGGTCTTAAAGAAGGCAAAGTACGTAGTAATCAGAGATTTATTAAACACATTCTGACAAGCATGGTCACCTAAAGCACTAGAAACCATCTCATTCACACCTGTCTAATTTTGACTGCTTTATATTGCAAACTTAATTTTCATAACCTCTTAGAGTATTTTTATTTAGTTTTTACATGGGTTTTTTTTCCCCAATCAACATTTAATGCATTAGCATTACAAAAAAACCAAGAATGACAACATTTGAATTTCTTGCAAGTTTATCCACATTCTTACGGATTCTAGTGACAATCCCAGAGATTTCTTTCCCAGGATAGAAGATAAAACTGCAACAAACACGGAAGAGAAAGCAAGCTCTGTTCACCCTCCTATGAAGAACAACCTAAAGTCCAGACCTGCCACAAACACTCCTCATGCTCACTCCAGCTGTCGAGGAGCCTTAACCACACAACATCTTAAGCTCCAGCCTGACACCCAAAAGACTCCAAACAGCACTGAATACTATTCTGCTCGTAACTAGGAGCCTGATTAAAAGATTATTTCACATATACCAACAATTCTGGAAAATGCATGATAAATTGGGTATCTTCACAGGAACACCATGTTTTCCTTCAAAAAAAAAAAAAAAGAAGAAGGAAAAAAAAAGAAAACCACTGTGATCCCTTCCAAGCAGATTCTTCAAAATCTGTTCAGATGAGGCATCCTTTTTTTTTTTCCTCTAAAAAAACCAAAAGGTCTTCAATGACATTTTTACTAGAAATAGCAAAAAACATGATTTCTGCTTGCCAGAACCCAACTGGATAATATACTCTTTAGCATGCTTGAAAGGCTTGTGCCTTGTAAAAGTAGAAAGTAGTAGCAATGTTAATCTCAAAAAAGTCATAGAAAAAAATTTAGACACACAAACTGAATTAAACAACACTGTACAAATATCATGTGATAATAGGCCTTTTACTTCATCCCTTTCTAAAAAATGAAATAAGTGGAAATCTGAAAAAAAATATGAAAAAGGAGGCTAGCTTAAAGCTACATGCAAGTTCACACCACTACCCTAGCAAAATTTACAAAAAAAAAAATTGTACTGTATGCCTATTTATGGTGAATGACATTCTTGCACCTTATTGCCCTTCATTTTAGACAAAAAACAGATGTCATTTATAAATGTCTAAGTAACTCAGCAAGGAATCATCTGGTCTGTCTGTGAACATTTAAAAGTTTTCGTAAGACAAATGACTAAGAAAAATGCAACCTTTACACTAGCTCAGGTACAACTTACTGCCTCACCAGACCTGCTGGTCTCCAGATACTTGTACCTTGCAAAATCTCCAAGTATTTAAAGAAACGAACCAGAGGATTGCAGTAGACCATGCAAGCTGAGAACAGGTGATTCACTGCATTCAGATTGCCCGCATCGGCTCCTCTCTGACTTACAGAGGTGAGGACTGCTCTCAGCTCCTCGCAGCACGTTCCTGTACCGCACCCGTCCTCCACCACACAGCTCGCCAAAGTGATGGAGCCTGGATTTTCCCTTTCATGCACAGGGCAGAAGACGAGTATTTCAACCACCTAAGTGACATTCATACAAGTAGTATAGGTTGAAGTAATCCAGATTAAAAGAGAATTAGCCCTTTTCAAAACAAGTGTAATCCAAAAAGTATTAGACATATGCAGTAAGCACTCAGAAAAAGTATAGACTCATGAACTGCCTAGAAGGACTGAACAGTTTTTAGTATGACAATATGCTCCAGAACAATATGTTCAAAAATCAAGGTACTATATTTATATACGAACACTATGAGGATACAAGGAGAATATCTGAGGAAGTGAGAAAAGAGCTCCTGAACAGAAGGAAAAAGAAGAAACAAACACTGGAGAGGTATCTGAACGTTTAAAAATAAATAAATAAAAAATATTTTAACAAGGAAGTTGATTAACTAATTTTAACAAATACTCGCTAGTTATTTGTTCCTTTTTTACTCAACCATTCCCAAAATAGTGCGAAAGGAAGGGGGAAAAAAAAAAAAAAAAACACCACAGAATGACACTTGCAAGGAAAACAGAAAGGACCAGAAAGGGAGCGTGAGCACAGGTACAGGTAAAAGACAGATGACAACCACCAGCATCTACCTGAAGTTAGAGCAGAAGTACTGGGTACAGACCGCAAGGAACTGTAAGTATGACAAAGTATAGGAATAATGACCGGAGAGCAGCAGAAGATAGACAGGCAGGACAGGACAACAGAACTAGAGAAGATGTGGGGAGTAGGACCTAAATTGGTCTGTCCCCTGCAACGGGACACAGCCAACACCACCTTCTCAGCATACGCCACCTTTGCAGCAAGGCACAACACACCAGTGCTCTATTCCTCCATCCTGTCCCAAGCCTTTCTCAATCCCTCCCTTTGCTGCAAGGCAAGAAACAGACAAATTACATCAAGTCTTTTATTCCTATGTGGGGCTGAAGGATTAGCATGTGTCTCATGAAACCTGCTCCTCCCTACCAGCCTCCAGCTCCTATGATTCTTGGACATAAGGTTGTGCAAATGGGGGCAGCTTCTCTCCCCCACAATTCCTCCTTCCTCCCCTTCTTCCATTCTCTGACAATAATTCTTCAAACAAAAGGTGGAGAAGAAGCTGCAATCTAAAGAGCTGAATATCACTTGTCTGTGTCACACAAATTCCTACCAAACCAAAAGCTTCCGTAATTCTTACATGCAGTAACATAACTGGTCTCACAAATGTCAGTATTGGCTTAGTATTGAAGTATAATTAAAATGCTATAAACGTGTGTTTTAAATTTCTTTTTTTAAAAATGAAAATACACATAGAATCACTTTATATTAAAACAGCATCCTATAGGGATCAAATTCAGACTTGATGCAAACAAGGAAATTTGAATTTAAAATTATTCTTGCTGGCTAAGGCTAAATTTGATCTGTGGTTGTGAGGACCACCAGTTGGAAGCATGACAGAGAAAGAGGTTTTAATGACGGCCTCTGTTTGACACATTGTGCGCTGTCCTCTAAATCCTAAATTCCTCATGTCAGATCTATGCAGATGATACTATTTCACTGCTCGCTTCTCTCACAACCAACCTCTAGCTTATTTTACAGAGCAAATAACATTACCGCTAAATCCAGGCCAAATGATCCCTGCCATAGTCAGGCTCATTACTGCAGGCTGTCTTCGGCATACTTGATCTTATGCAGTATCATGTCTTTCCTAGTTCTAGCATTTGTTAATAAACTATCATTTTAATTCAAGAGCTCTTCATCTCTCCCCAGAAGAATGTGGTATCTTCAAGGGATGCTTTTGTGGCTCCACTTCCTCTCTTATATTTACAGCCACACCATAATTCTGCAGGGATCTGCTAGAAAATTGCCTATCCCCTCCATCTTTTGGCCATGGTACTAGTATGTCCAGCAAGCTGGATGAGGCTACAAAGTGGTATCTAAGAAAAAGTTCAGTGCTTGAAGTATTTGTTGCCCAAATAGCCCTTCCATCCCTCCTTCAGAAAATCAAAGCAAATCATTGCCCTGCAAGGCAATTCTGGCCTGTGGACTGCTACCAAGCTATGCTGCCCTGCCCGCTCCAACATAATATTCATGCCTGCATATACGATATATGAAGCTGCTAATAGAGATACAAAAGCTTGAACATTAAATAGAAACAAAAATCTCTAGAATGCAACAGAGCTTACTAACATTCACCACTTCGTAGATGACATTTTTCCATGTGAGTGAGAGCAAGACAAAGAAATGCAAGATATCCATAAAAGCTTCAGCAGACATGAAAGCGAAAAACTATCACTTTTAAAACTAAGCTTAAAAGACATGGGGATTTGTTTAAGAACAAGCCTTACAGAGTTCATGTGACCATAAATCAGACTTGGGATATCTGCACATGGTACCACAAATACAGTGTTTTCAATGTCTGGGAGAGACCAGAAAAATCAAGAAGAAAATGGCTGTTTCACTCTCCACACTACATTAGATCAGCAAAAAGAAAACCTAGCATCTACGAAAAAGAAAAGCATCAGTTAATTAGAGTTTGATCTTTCTCTGAATTTGGAATTCAGTTATCAACTATCAGCAACCAATTTAAATTCTGCTACAATCCAGTATACTGTAAAATTGGAACTGTTACAGACTCCTAGGGCAAAGGAAGATCCCTACAGGCTGCACCTATTTGGGTTTCCCCTCTGGGATCAGAAATAATTGCAAATAGTAATTGCTTTTGATCACTATTTTTGGGATCTGTATTCATATACCAATAAACAGTTCCCAAACACGGGCACAGAACTAGGGAGCAACTCTCAAAAAAAACAATAAAAAATTTTTTTAAAAAAAGCCAAAACCACCAAAACCCAAAAAACAAAACAAAACAAACCCCCAACACACAACTCAATCAGCAGTGAAATTAGATTATTTTTCAACAAAATCATTATTTAGTGCAGTGCTAAATTAAAATGAGAATGTAAAATGTCACTATTTCAGCTAAGTGACACAGTGCTTTTCTTTTATCTTTTACAAGAAGATTCAAAAACTTGCACATGTTCTAACACGCAAAAAACCAAGCATGAAGTCAACAGAGGACACCTGAATCTTTCCACTAAAGAAACTATGGTAAGAAGACCAGCTGTTCACCATAGGTATCTCAAGAAAAACACTACAGTTTGAGACTACTGCAAGAAAATAAGATCATGGCTGGTTAAGTGGGTTTTTTCAAGCTGTTAAAATCTATGCTTTCACTGAAATTTAACTATTAAGAACCTAGCAACTAAAATGTCTTAGGAGAACTAACACAAACAGTTTAACAAGAAGTAGAAGCTACAGCCATACCTCAACAGCAACACAGCATCTCCTGGATTTCTTTTAAATAGTTTTTCAAACACTGAATCAACAGAATACTGCTTAGCTTAAGGGATACATCAAGCCCAAACAAAGTAATTTCCCTAAACACAGGGGAAAAAAAAATCAGATATTTCTAGAGAGCAAGACTGTTACATGCTTAAGTCTTGAAGTCTTATTTAAAATAAATAAATAAATAATAAAAGTGAGATAAAACAGCAAATCTAAATTGAGCTGAAAAAAATACCATCTGTTCCAGTCAAAATTTCTTCCTCACCTATATTATCATCAGGAGTTCTCAATTTTTTATTTATTATTTCTAGATATTGTTTCAGATATTAAAAGACTTGCATAAAAGCCACACTACTTCTTCAAGAACCACTACATGCCATCAGCAGTACCAAAATAAAGCTGGGAGTGATCCACAAGTGAATTCAGTGAACTTCACAAACAGTGGAAAGTAATACCCCCCCCCCTTTTTTTTTTTTTCATATATATACAGCTCACTTATAATGGTACAATTACAACGGTGTCAGCATATCAGAACACCTCATACTGAAAAGTGAACCTTACAGGCAAATAAAAAGCTTGACTTAAAAGAACCAAATTCCTTGCACTGGCTAATTAGGTCTGCTCTGTGATCACATGTTTAAGCTTTCATATTAGAAAAACTCATTTCACTTTGTCACTGCTTTTCAAGCTGGGATATTTTATTTACGTTATGCTGCGAGAACTAGGCAGTGCTAAAAGCTGCTTATTAATAATAATCAAAACCAAACAGTACTCTCAGATGTAAAGTGCCCATGGTCAGATTAGATGAAGGAAAAGGACCGTACAACCAGCCCCCCCCCATCTGCCTGCTAACACAACTTACAGTGCTCGCTAGCTGGTAATTAGAGTTTTGGCAGCAAGGAACATCAGAATCCAAATAAATCCTAACTGTTGGGGCTCTGGAATTATCATCTCTCACCAAGGACAATGAAAAGGCTGAGGTACTTAATGCCTTCTTTGCCTCAATCTTTAATAGTCAGACCAGTTATCCCCAGGGTATTCAGCCCCCTGAGGTGGAAGACAGGGACCGTGAGCAGAAGAAACCCCCCACAGTCCGGGAGGAAGCGGTCAGCGACCTGCTGCGCCACCTGGACGCTCACAAGTCTATGGGGCCGGATGGGATCCACCCGAGAGTGCTGAGG